>OY751495.1:3178411-3249265 GCA_963565915.1 Entoloma clypeatum
CACCAGCTTATGCCTCGTTTACTCGGTTGTAAATCCCTCGAGGAGACTCGGAACCCTGGCGAGACGCTGGGACAACCGACTGATGCGTTTTTAATCCTTGCAGATACTTGGATCAGGTTGTCCGAAATCCAGCCCGACCGCGCCTTTTTACCACAGCAAAGATTCGAGCGTCTATAATCAGGTGCCTAATGGATTACTTCCAACGGGATCTCGAAAAGTGGCCTCTTGTGCTGATAAAGAGCATGAAAGAGGGAAACCCCAAACTAGCTTCAGTTTGCTCGAATTATGTTCGTATTGTCGTCCAAGGAGGAGAGGAAGATTGGGTGTACGATTTCTCATCCTTGCCGAGATCATCACCATTCTTATCCAGAGAGTGGACCAACTTGACCATGTCCTTCTGTCACAACATATCATGATCGACATGACTCACGCCTTTACCTTCTTCACGAAGAACTTGGGACGGCGTGCCAGGCTTGCTTCCCAAATAGAACACGATGTCCTTACAGATCTTGGTGCAGCCACTGCCCTTCAGTATCTTATAGCTTGCTGCGGGGTTTCCGATGCGTTTACTTGGATCATTCAAAGTCTCCGCTCGGGACTCATCCCATCTCTCCTGCGCTACGCAACATTTCCGAAGGAGCTACGAAAGCTGTCACAAAAACTGACGGGGCGTAGGACTTCCTTTTCCAAAGACTACCCCGAGGATGTCGTCGATAGGAGCGTCGTTGAAATGATCAAGCGTCTCGAACCGTACCTCGTCTACCGTTCCGTCGTCCGCCAAGTAGAGAGACCTTTGAAAGACCCGGGGTTGTCTGTCCTGGAATCTCGTCTCCCTTCTAACTCAATCATGTCCTTAGTTTGGCCAGCATTCAAGGCCGTAGCGGAAGCGCGGATGGAAGGGAAAAAAGCCTTTGATCTCACGGAAAAGTACTCGCAAAAATGCGCTGCTCCTGATGTGAGCATTTTTTAAATTATCAGTTCCATCTTCTGTTTTTCATCATTGACTAGTGCGACGGCGTGGAAACGAAGGCATTGTTTCGGCATTGCGCCGGATGTCAGGCCACGTCATACTGTTCCAAGGCATGTCAAACTCTGGATTGGAAGTCGGGCAGGCACCGCGACTTTTGCTTGAAGCTCAGGGAAGATCGCGCTGGTATGTTCGCGTCCAGGCCGACCCATCCTCTTTTATTGATTTCCCATGACCCATTGTAGCCGGGATTCCATCCCCCATTTCTCAGCTTGACTTGCTTTTCATTTTCGTCACCGTTGTTCTTGAGCTCTATCATGATTACCGTGAAATTATCAAAACTAGGGACAAGTTTCTCTCTCAGAACCCCAGGAACGTGGAGTTCGTAATTGTCATGGATTATTGCATGTATCCAACAATGACCTGCTTCGACCTGTCTGATGCATTTCCTCCATCCCTCCGGCCTCAACTTTCGAATCGGATCCGTAATAAAGACACAACATCAGGAGTCTCTTCTTCCCCATCCGCTGCTTTGATCGTAGGTATCCCTCACGGAAACGTTGTCCAGTACGGAATTGCGCACTCTGGAAAGGCGCCGACTACCTTGGGGTGGGCTTTGGAAGGGATTGGCAAGAAAACGAGCAACTTGAAGCAGGCTTTCCCCGGTCGTTCGTATGAGAGGTGGAGCCGAGTAGATCCCCAGTGGCTCTCGAAGCTACCAACCCAGATTACGTTCGATATCAGTGAACCCTGGAGCTGACGATATCACAGATGGGTCTCCATTTACCAGATTAAGCAGGAAGGGTCTCGTGTCTCTTATCTCGACGGACAGGAATGATTAACAGCTATTGCCTAATGCTACGATATTTCATTCGCTAGCGGTTGCAACTTTAAAGTTTACATATTGGCGTTGTATCGCATGTGCATGATCAGGCTTGCAGATTCATGGATTCTCGAACGTAGCGCAAGACGTAGCACCGAGCCTATCAAAGCTGGAGTATTCCAGATTTCAACCTCACCTGGTGCCGCTGAATCCCCTGTGAAACCCAGATTGAAAATACTTGTGACCGTGACAACCACTTGTATGCGTGACGTCGGAAGAGTTGGTCGAAAGAGTACAGTACTATTCATCACCTCCAATCGCTCTGCCTACCAACAGTACACCAGGGGTGTCGATACCTCGAGAGGTTCAGGTACGTGATCCAAGCATCGACACTACTTTGCAATTGCTTTTTGACCGCATGCAGGATGATATTACATTGATCTTTTAACCCAAGAACATCAGACCGTCTGTACCCACCTAGCGAAGAAGGCACTAGAGGAGTGCAAGCACCGAATCAGGCATGAATATTGTCACAGGCGCTGCCTCTGCGTTATATGTTACAACCGTCATCCCAGTTGGAACGACGTCGATGTCATTTTGGGAGCACTTTTGAGGATCCTCACGACGAATGTTGAACGCCTCATGCGGATGCGATCAAGGTGCATATGATCTTCCTGTGACGGAAAGTGGAGTTGACCAGAGTCCTGGCAGACGTGTACATATTTGTTACTTCCTCATGGGCCTACACATGCTATTTTGGCTCACGAAGTTATCCTGGCACACTCTTGAGGAAACACTGCGGCGACGACCGTCACCTGGACATATTGGTGGCGTACCAGAAAGTACTAGCATGCATCATCGCAGTGGCATGGTGATTTGTTCTGTTGAGTTCCCGACACACGCGAGGGCAACACCCTGCGTGGGCCCTATATAATGGGTGAATATGTAGACATGTTTCTTCACTCCTCAGCTGGTCTAACGAGTCCCACCCAAACCAATCAATCATCTTCACGAGGCTGTGCCTTTCCGTATCCAATTTCCCCACGAAAACCTTCATTTCCTCGTAGGTTTTTGAATTTTTCATCAGCTCCATAGACTTCAGGCTGACATACGCTTCTAGGACTCAAGTGAAATGCGTTTCTCCACCCTCGCCACTGTCTCAGCCGTTGCTCTTGCTAGCTCTGCCGCTGCGTAAGTCCTTCTGTGAATCCTTCAATCTATTATAGTGCTGATATCTTATATTCTTCTTAGCTACCCCACTCCCGCTAACGACTACGATCTGGCAGCACGCGGCGATGAAGACTTTTATTTGAGGAGTCTTTTCTACGACGACGAGGACGAGCTATTCGCGCGCAACGGGGGAACCAGCGGCGGTGCCCCGACTGCCGGTGGCGCGGCACCTTCCAGCGTTCACGCTGCCGCTGCCAAGGCCAGCGGTGGCAGAGGCAAGGCGACCAGCGCTGCTTCTCACGCACACGGCGGCGGCCGCGCGACTGTTAAAGCGTCCCGCCGATCCTTCTTCGACGAGGATGAGCTCTCTACACGTAACGGGGGAACCAGCGGCGGTGCCCCGACTGCCGGTGGCGCGGCACCTTCCAGCGTTCACGCTGCCGCTGCCAAGGCCAGCGATGGCAGAGGCAAGGCAACCAGCGCTGCTTCTCATGCACACGGCGGCGGCCGCGCCACTGTCAAAGCGTCCCGCCGCTCCTTCTTCGACGACGATGAGCTCTCTACACGTAACGGGGGAACCAGCGGCGGTGCCCCCACTGCCGGTGGCGCGGCACCTTCCAGCGTTCACGCTGCCGCTGCCAAGGCCAGCGATGGCAGAGGCAAGGCAACCAGCGCTGCTTCTCATGCACACGGCGGCGGCCGCGCGACTGTCAAAGCGTCCCGCCGTTCCTTCGACGGCGGCGATGAGCTCTCTACACGTAACGGGGGAACCAGCGGCGGTGCCCCCACTGCCGGTGGCGCGGCACCTTCCAGCGTTCACGCTGCCGCTGCCAAGGCCAGCGATGGCAGAGGCAAGGCAACCAGCGCTGCTTCTCATGCACACGGCGGCGGCCGCGCGACTGTCAAAGCGTCCCGCCGTTCCTTCGACGGCGGCGATGAGCTCTCTACACGTAACGGGGGAACCAGCGGCGGTGCCCCCACTGCCGGTGGCGCGGCACCTTCCAGCGTTCACGCTGCCGCTGCCAAGGCCAGCGATGGCAGAGGCAAGGCAACCAGCGCTGCTTCTCATGCACACGGCGGCGGCCGCGCGACTGTCAAAGCGTCCCGCCGTTCCTTCGACGACGACGATGAGCTCGTTGCACGTACGGCCGGCGGCGGTGCCCATACTGCCGGTGGCAGATCCTTCTGGCCCAAGGCTGCTGCGCACGGCGGCAATGACGCCACCCTCAATGCAGCCCGGGACTTGGATGTCGAGGAGATCATGGAGATTATCGCGAGGGGTTACTACGGTGACTACTACTAGGCGAGCGACACACAGGATGTATTGTATTTGGTGAGTCTGGGTATCGTGAACTGGTGTGGTGGGCCACTCACATAGTACGGCAATATCCAAGTTTGTATGTAAAATATGTATCATTTGTATCAATGAGTAGATGTAAAGTTAGATGGTTGAGAAAATATGAATATCTCTTTCTTACTGTTGTAAACTGTCTGTAGCAGCTGCGGCCACACTGGAGCAACTTGAACACAAGGTCATCCTTTATTTCGTAAGCAGAATCAAGATCGCATACAGCGATTTTGTTTCGACTTGTCAAGTTGTCAGGGGCAGTCATAACTTCCAACAAAGTCTCCTTCGTTTTTGGCGCTGTTTGCAGTGTCGACGTTCCGATTGTCGACTGCCTCAGGCATTCCAAGGTCATTCCCGCTGCAGTCATAACATTCTCATATTTTTCGCGCTGTTCTCAGTGTTGACGCTCCGATTATCGACTGCCTCAGCCGTTGCAAGAATAGAAGGGGTAGATCCCGTGTTGGCGCCCGTGCTTGGAGCATCCTCGGAACGGGGAATGCATTTTTGGGTCATCGCCAACTGAACAATGCCTTGGTACTCAGGCGTTGGCGTCTTTGGCGCTCGTCCTTGCAGTCCCTCCGGATACAAAGTTATCTGACTTTGCGTCCATGTCAACCCATCGATGCTGCCGAGACCGTTAAGAACATCACCGCTATAGTGATCGGTCAATGCGAGCCGTATCTCGCCTTTTTTATGTAGGACACCTGGCCGCTGTTTAGGATCTCATAGTAAGTAAGTCAGTTCGCACATAACGCGTATACCCATTTCGTTCTGACAGCTACTCGCTGCTGCGCACAACTTATAGTCTACGTCAAATTGTATCCTTCCCTCTCGGCCAGGATTTGGATATATGTTTCCTTCCCAACTCGATTCAGATGCTCCAGCCTGTCATCGTCCATTAACAGCTCTGCTGAGTGCCCTTGTGTGATTATCCCTGGGTCGAAAGTCGAAGGGAATGCCGTCCTGCGTTTCGGGAAAGGACAACATACACGTTGAAGAGTGTTAACCCGCCTGACGGAGGTGTTTCCATGTCAATAATGACGATCGTCTGCCCCTGGGCGCGGTAGTCTGTGAATGCATATGCCAGAGTCAATGGATACTGCTCCCGCCTGACTGTTCGAGGCGCTACTTTTCCTTTGCGCTGTTGCACCGAAATACGCAAGCTGTGTGTGCGGCTCAATCGGTACGACTCCTTCTTCCAAACCATCTAGCGGCGGAATCCGACTGCGCTCCATCTTCACAAGCATTGTTCTATCGACTGCCAACGTGCATGCTGTCTGTTTTTTTTTCCCTTGACGCATATAGTGACATCTTTTCAAGGAAGCATGGCCAGCGCACAAGACCGCCTGCAACCCTTTCTCTGCGTCAAACATGGGAAATGTCATGCCATTTTATGCCGATCACGGTTCCGTTCTACCAACACCCATGATTACTCGTCAGGTCCTCGGGATCCCGCAATCTACGCCTCAATCCCACTTCCGCGCTGCCCATATCCCGAACAATAAAAAAAAATTATTATCAAAATGCAGGTGCCGATTGGTTGGGATCTCTTTTTGTACACCAAGAAGAGGGACTTCGTGTGTCGTGTACGAAAGCGGGATGCACTGGCTGCGTACGACCAAAGTGAAGGCAATCAAAGCGCAAGGGTTGGGCGGTGTCACGGCGTATTTCGCGGCTGACCTGAAGAGCAAGGATGAGCTTGTGGTGAAAGGATCGGAGCTGCTAGCTGGGCAACCGTTTTGACCTCCTCTGTGACGTTTGTCCTACCCATGGAACACTCAAAGTGTACTTTCGGCCTTGGTATGCGTTTTTCGGCATTAGTTATGGAAGTCATTTCAATCTTGAATTGAACATTCGCATATTTCAGGTGGACGGCACATCCTATGTCTTACCCATCCATGGCGTGCGACATAGGATGGAGGCCTTCCTGTCCTGGAAGGCGTTCAATATGTTTGCACCTTCCACTATAGCAGGAGGCCTTGATATGTCTAGTAGACAAAAGCTATGTTACCACAATAACGCTCTTTGTTAGGCTAACTTTTTTGTAGATTCGAATGATGGCGGCGCTGACCCACCAGGATACTTGTATGTGACGCGACTTCTTATATTCTATGCTGCGCAAGCTGGACGAGTCATTTCTCCGCTGATTGCAATTAACGGAAATGGGAACCTGGAAATTGGAGGCATTTATAATTTGATTTCAGGCCAAGGCCGGCACGTTGCAGCGCTCTGGGTGGACATTGACACATGAACGGAACGTCCCGACTGTGATTTGGTAACGCGGAACTACAAGAAATTTCAAATGTCACGATGCCAAGCAATAAGATATGTTTCCTCGTCGTTTTCCGTGCCTTCCTATCGGCATACGTGTTGGTTGAGGTACGTTCCGCTCTTTTATTCGTATGTTTTCGGCAATGAGGATGTAGCTGGCAGGCCGTTAACTAGAGGCACCGAATAGAGTCCGTCATACCCACTTTATCAAATGATTTGATCTACAACGTCCCGCAATCCACCTCTCACGATGGCGGCTTCGCTATTTCTCGAAAAATGAGAAGGATCCTGGAGGAGGTTGAAAAAGTGGGTGATTTTTGTGAAAGATCGGATATAGTTACTGACGCATTCAAGAAATCAGCAATGGAGTCCGATTCCGCACCGCACCTCGGAGGCTCAGAAACACCTTCAAATTCGGATACATCGCTCTCGTAGTGTTCGGTGCTCGACGCGTGCGGAGCGGCCCCCCAGGTAGCCTCAAACACCTTGAGGTGCTTAATGACTTGATTTTCCGCGAAGACATCGTCAGAATTACGGCTCTGGGCCACGTTGTGATGAGCCCGATTTCCGAACTTGAACTTGCGTGCCGCCATTTGAAAAGTTGGCGCAGATGTCAATTATCAAAATCGCTACTTTAGCGATTTTCGGGGCGTTTCAATGAAGTAATACCGCCGAGATTGAGCTGCTGATAGAGCACGGTGACGGCGCTCATTCGGGTATCAGGGAGGGACGCCCTGGACGCTTGTGGACCTCAGTTGGCCGCAGCGAGAAACGCAAGTGGGAACGGAAGAGTAAGGGTCAGGAGGCACCACGGGTGGAAAAAAAGTCGATTCATGTGGAACAGACGACGTGCAAATGCCAGGTGGCGCGATACTGCTCTGTCGGCTGTCAACGTGAACATTTGGCTCCGCATACGGTGACTTACTTGCTTTCAGGTACAGCATGACACACGCACAAAAAGACTTGGCAGCCTTTTTGTGTGGCGAACACGGCCATTGAATGATTGTCAAACCGTTCTACTACTTTGGAACAAATTTAACGATGCCCATGCTCGCCCCTCATTCTATGGGGCTCCCACATTCTACACCAGAGTTTCATTTCCGCATGCCCCTCATCCCCAATAATGCAGGAACGAAGAACATGATCATCAAAGTGCAAATCCCTCTCTATTCAGGTCAGAAAGACGACGAGCTCTTCGTGTATAATAGAGTATGTTTGAAACTCATTTCCAGGGAGATTTTGAGAGATCTGATTGGCTGTTGATCGCTGTGAGCCAATCGAATTGCCTGAAACTTGCCTGAAAACCAGTTGCAAACATACTATAATATTGTAAAATTAGGCAGCAGGAATCATTGGCTACATATATGGCCGAATTAAGCCGGTGATTCAAAGCGCAAGGGATGAGCAGGGTCAAGGCGTACTTTGCAGCTGAAGAGCAAGGATGAAAATTTCTGAAGTGGTACCTGAACAACAAGTTCAGTTTCTAGCCAGGCCATATCTGTCAGGAATCCGCGCGCTTTCCCTGGAGGGATATCTACTGTGCCTTCTGTCTTTTAGCATCAAGTGTATTAGAAGTTCTGTAGGGATGAACACGATTATAAACGAACAATAAAGCAAATGAAGTGTCCCAAATAAAATAAAAGATCCATAAGAAAGGAACACATGCGACGAAAAAGTCAAACGATGAGGGCAAAAAAATTGGCAAAAAGTCCCTGGAAAGTGGGTCAAGAATAAACCCCGAGTTCGATATTGTCCTGTATGCGCCACTCAGGTGCAAAGTGAAATTTACGCGACTTCCCTCGTCTCACTTACGCCCCTCGTACCCTCAAGGATCTCGTCCAACCTCCGCATGACACTGGCCATATGCGCATCAATCTCATCTTCACCTTCAGATCCAGGAGCAGCAGATGGACCGCCGTCGCCTGGCCCGACTGCAGGCGACAAGGGAGCTTTCGGAACGAGAGTCTTACGCCTTTCCCTCATTTGAGTCTGAGCTTTCCTCTTGGCGGCAGCAGCAGTGACCGTAGGCGATCTAACCTGCCTTCCACGGATCACAACCTCCGGCCTGGGGGAGTTTACGTTCACGAGCCGTCGAACGGGATCAGCATTTGACAGAGGAGACGCCACAGATCGGTTTGGGGTGCGTTGGTTCTCCCTCTGCTCGTCCTTCCGGGTCGGTGTCGTTGGCGTTGGCTCCGGCGAGGTGAAAGTTGACCATGGATAAGAGGAAGACATCCTCGCCTGTGCTGGCGGCGTCGGCGTGAAGAACAGATGACTCTCCAGGTAAGGGCTCGTGATCACTGCTGGGCTTTGGGGCAGGACGGCGGCATGATTGGCGGTGCCGTCAACGAAGGAGAAACCCCGCTCTCTCACTGGTGTCCCCTTAATCGGGCTAGTGCTGCGGCTGTTGGTACGGCTACTGCTCAGCTTGACGGGCATGGGCGTGTACCGGTCCACGTCGTCTATCGTGCCTGGTTCCTCCTCCTCTCCCCACCATCCCGCAGTGAAAGCATGCAGAACCTCTGCAGTGAGCTCTGGGCGTTGCGCTCCTGGTGTTGGCAAAGGCGACTCGTCAACGATCCGAAACCCGCCTGCGGACCGCGAGGATTCAGTAGATTCTTTGGTCTCTGTACGAGCCCTCACGGGACGACTGGCAGTGAGACTTGAATGCGCAATACGGTCCACATGCGCTGTGCCCCTATCCTGAATGGGAGGTAAATTCAGGTCCTCGATGTGTAGATCCGAATCGGCCCTCTCATGTCTTCTCGTCACCCGCTTCTCAAGAGCATACAACCCTCCCGTTCGTCTCAGGTTCGAGCTCCCAACTGCCGATGGAGCCAGGGTTCCAACTTCGTCCGGAACCTTATCATCCGCGGCGGCGGAGGCGGCCTTAGAACGGAAAGACGCGCCAGTGATGCCCCGCAGGGAGTTGATCCAGTTGTTTTCCTTCTTCACCTGTTCCAAAATTCCGCGCTTGATGCTCTTGTGACGGAGACTCTCCCATGGAACCTCGCCCCCTTCGTCTTCGTCGTCGTCGGTCCACTGGTCCTCTTCGTCTGATCCACTCGTACGCAGGAACGCCGTAGTCGAGGTTACATCGGATTGTGCAGGTCCGGTCGACCGTTTCCTAATCGCCGGCCTTCGTTTAGGACGTGTCAATTTCTTTCTCCCTTGCTTGGAGGGAGCGACCTGGGCTTTGACCAACGACGACACGGGAGGGTCAAGAAACGGATCACCTTCCCCTTCCCTGTCTTTCTCGTGCTCAGCGCCGAGATCGACGCTAGGCCACTTGAACATCTGGACCTCTCTCACCATCTCCCCTACAGATCGTCCCTCCTCCGCTGCTTGATAAAACCGAGATCGAGACTGAATCTCGCTCGCGTCGTCGTGATCAATACCAGGGCGCGACACGTATCTTGGCCCACCGATGGCTAGAACACCGTCTGGATCCCTGACCCTGGGGCGACGCGTCACCCATCCAAACGCGAGCCATGCTGCGAGAATGCCCCACATGAGGCCCAAGGCGGCGAATACAGGGACCAGGTAGATGATCTTGAAGTGATGGGGCGCGGGGGAAGTTGTGCTCGATGATCGAGCCGGAAAAGTCGTAAGTGAAGACGAAGCGACGGAGACGGCCGTCGGCGAGGAAACGGTGGGGATAGAAGAGGGTACTGGGGAAGATTCTGTTGACGAGGGAAGTGAACCAAGGGGAAGTTGTAGAAAGTCGGATTTTGAGGGCTGTGTGGGGGGTGCGGCAGTGTTTGGAGGTGAAAGAGGGTGGGTGAACGATGTTCCAACGGGTGGGATGGTATTGGAAGGGGTTGTCGGGAGGGGTATGACAACAGGAGGCGCGTCTACCTGTCGATAATCAATATTGTACACTGAATGTATCCTCTGCTCCGTTGAAGATGCGGACGAGGAGGCTGACGACACAAGGGAGGCAATGCTCATAAATAAAACGACAGCGGGCCTTGTCCACATCCTGTTTATTGGAGTTCTTGTTCTGGTGGGACGACGATGAATCCAATCCGGCTCTCGACGCAAAAGGCACTGAGATCATGCACAGGGGCGTCGAACGAGAGACCGGCTGCGATAAAGGTCGACCGCCTAATGAGGTGGGAGGATGGGGAGAAAGAGGCGGCGGTGACACCTGACTTTGGAGTTTTGCGCCAAAAAGTTGTTGGGCGAACTACCCCGAGAAGATTCAGTCAAAGTATACCTTGAAAAAAGGAGGATGTACTCACGTAGCGGTGGCGGTGGACGAATGAGTTCGCCTCCCCTTGTAGTTGGCCCAGACGGAAAGGCAACAATACTCCTTCTCCTTGGTTGTACGAGCGGAACCTGCGCGGCTTCCTCTGGTGCTGGGTCGGATATACTGTCGCGTTTTCTGTTCTCAGGAGGTGCGCTCCTCGATCGTGTCGGTCGATGTCGGGGTTTGGACTTCCAGGTATGTGGTGGGGGAGACAATAGAGATAAATCAAACCGTGGAGACCGAGTTGTCCTGGGCGTTGGAGAACGCGATTGCGACGGCGACGGCGAGTTGTCGGATGAAGGATGACCGCCGTCAGCCTCCTCTGACGATGCTGGATCAAGCTCGGACTCCAGAGTGACCATGATGCGGCTGGCTGGTCTGGGACTTCTCCTGCCAAAAATAAAGCCTTCATCCATGGCTGGGTATAGAGGCAGCGGTGAGATTAGAACAGTGAGATCCGTCATAGTTGGCTGGTCGTCGTCGTTGTCGTCGTCGTGCAGATGAAGTTTTTGTAGTATTATTTTATTTGTTTGGGTCTCCGCGGATCGTTGCAAGGGTCTGCGCAAATCATGATCATGATGAGGCGGATCAACCGTACGCTCCTCAGGACTCAGGAGTCCCCAACCACTCAAAGAAACAAGCCGCGTGTACTCAAGTGAAAAGAAAGACTCGCCTGGACAACCTCCAAATCCCAAACGAGTATAGCATTGAATTACGCTAACCAGCCGGGAAGGTGGATGCCCATGAAAGCGGACACATGGCAGCATTGTATAGAGAAATGATGAATCCCTGCGTTTCATGAAGAATGCACAACCCGAGGGGATGTCTAGGGAGCGATTTGGTATCTTCAAAGCGGAGAAGTCATTTCATTTGACGGGCTAATGCATTTACAGATAGAGGGGAGTACAGATATCATATCCGTGGTATCCTGACGGATCATGATCACTCTGTATATAACAGGATTAAGTGAGCTCGAGGGTCCATGGCGCTTATGAGACTTTGAAGGTATTCAGTCGGACCTGCGACTGAATTATGAAGGGTTTTGACTTCTCGATGAATGGACACATCTTCGCCACAAGTAAGAAAACACGTTGCACCATGCATTGCTGGATGCCATAATTTAAATTTTGGACAGCGTCTATAGCCTCGAGGCCTACAGAAGACATCGCGTCGAAAATTTATTGATATGAATGGTCATATCATAGAAATGGCTAGTCTCTAGATGCGGTGGGTCACCCGAAGAGCAGTACGACCAGGACAGTACAAGAACGGAGCGCTGCTTCTGATGCAATATAATCCAAGCCGACAATATATATCAATGCCGGAGTGAGTAGTATCTCCGATTGAAATAAAAATTCTTGCCGTATGATTCTCGTGACAAATGTGACTCAAATTTGTTGCCACCAATTCCAAACTTCGTCGCGTATACAGGAGAAAAACACCTTCACAAGGGTTTCCCCCCTATCCTTCTTGGTCTTGCTCAAAGCTATTCCAGGCCCTGACTTTCTTGAACCTCAGCGTCTTTACCCGCTTATAGCCTCGGCTTCCGAACCGGCCAGGTGACTCTGAGTGCATGCCCCAAAAGTTCCGACTCCGAGGCGACATCCTCATGTTCAGCTTCTTGCTTTTTCGTCCCCTTAGCGGACAACTCGAAGATTACTCCGCTCCCATGTGGCTTAAGCAGAAATCTCTATCAGACCTTGCCTCGAAGGAGGTCTTGCAACTCTCTGAACCATGTGCCGATAACGGATTGACCCGGACCGTTTTATCTCCATGCAGCTGACCACCCCCATATTGTGGCTCAGCAGACGGCAATACCAGAAGCATGAAAAAATAAGTAGTTCCAGACCACGAAATACGTTCTCATAATATTTGGTTCGTAGTCACGATCCCTCCTCCATCTTTTATTCCTATCGATCAATGTCTTCGCCGGAGGGGGTGTAAATTCTTCCCCCCTGAGGCCCGCCCACGGAAGCGCAATAACGCCGAACTGTGATTTTCCATCAAGATGATTATCAGAAATATCCAAACGACCCCCCCCCCCGTTGGCGGACGTCAAAACGCAATCTTCTCGGCGCTCGCAACGTAATCAGATGAACACAAGACCCATGCTGGAACCCTTCGGCTCGAGCGGCTCTTCAGAAGCTCCCCAATGAGGCAGGAGAGGTCGATTGATCAGACACAGTTCATGACGCGTGACGAATCAGCACTTCGATCATGATCAGACGACTCTGACGAAATGATCATCTAGACCAATGAAATTTTCGAAAGGTTTACCTCACATCGGGCAGGGCAAAAGATAAAATGAACATGCGGCTTTATCTTAAACGACCCTGTTGGGGTTTGAGGAAATATGGTGCAGTAGCGATGCTTCTAGGTGCGGAAGATTCCTTTGAGTTCTGTACATCGTGTCGAATTACCTGCCTTGGCGGTTTCGGAACAAGGGCAACTAAGCTATGTATAGGTGTAGGACAGTATATGTTATTATGTGAATACAAGAGCTACTCGGTGAACAAAAAACAAAGCACCTGTTGAGGTAGTCCTTGACAGCGATGGCGACGACAAATCGCTCCTTGTAAAACTTGTATTTGTGATCACCAAAATGATGGCTCTGGAGATCTGGCGTTTCACTTCAAAAAGTTATATCTCTGGTTTGATATACCGGAGGTTCGGTTATCTATTCATCCACCATAAAACAAAGCGACATCGGCTTGTATTCCGTTTATACCTACATACAAACAACATTCCAGCTCCTCGAATTCGGAGGGATTCTAAGTAATATACATTAGAACATAATGTCAACAGGATTCATCGTCGGAAAATCCAAGAAATCGTGGTCGTGGGGAATCCGACATTTCCAATGAGAGAACAAAGGTGGCCGTAATAATACATCGAGTGGTGAATTAGGGGGGGGAGGGGGGGAACGCCGGTAGGAAGAGAGGGGACGACAGTAGTTGACTGTGTGAGAGGAGACGCAGAGTAGAGAGTGGGGATGACGAGAGGCCATGATGAGAATACCAGAACGGGGGGGTTCGTTGCCCGTGACCCAGAAACCCCGGGTTATGCGGACAAATTGAACCTAAAGGGAATATTCAGGCAGGGACGCCATAAACACCGAGAAATCCAGGTCCGGATTCGCCGTTTGGTATTTTGGGGGACAGTGCTCGTAGGAGGAATAGGGCGACGGGGAATCGGCTTCCATGTATTCGCCAAAGAAGGAGGTATCGCAGTTGTTCGGATAGATTGAGAATTCATTCCCAAAGGATTTCGCCAGCGAATGTTCGAGGGAATCGAGGGTATATGGCAGGTAATTGGGGCATGGGCTGCTCATGTATGAGGAAGGCGTCGCTGGAGTGCTGATGGTGCTCGCAGAAGAGAGGGGGGACGGGCAACCTGAGCTCCAGTCGTCGAGCCCCATGAATGAAGTGGTGATCGACAGATCGGGAGAGTGGTTTATGATGCTTTCATGGAAAAGAAGGTCGGTAGTATCAGGAGGGCTGATTGACTCTGAAACAGAAGGGCAGGGGTATGTCAAGGTGGGACTGTCGAAAGCGAATGTGTTCAGTTCCTAAGTATGACATGAGAAAAGGGGGTTTTTTTTTAGTAAAAGTCCGATGGCACGTACAAATGAAGGGGAGGGTTGCTCTGAGAACGAGAACTGATCGAACGACGCCGCGGTAGCGATGGCTGAAGGAGACAAAACCTCCAGAGGGAATGATGCCGAGGGAATGACCGGGGTGCTTGGCTGAGCGCTCAGGGATCTCGACTTCTGCAGACAGCTTGGCTTTCCGCGGAGTGCATCGTCGTCGGGTATTGGAGCAGATGAGGAGCGACGATACATGCGAGCGGTGAGAGGCTTATCGAACCGAGTTACCACCGTCGGCACATGGTGCTTGTCGAACTCCTGGACGGCAGCGTCCAGCTCCTGCCCCTTCTTCCCTTTGACCAACAGTTCCGCTATTTTAGCACACCTTACTGGATCCTTCGGTCCTACCTCTCTGACCTTCCGTCTCTCGACAGGAGCTTTCGCTTTCCCCTGCGTCGGCCGAAAAGCGTACTGGGGGAACTTGCGCTTGTGCTCGTCGAGCGCTGCCTTCGCCTTCGCATGCCAGAAAAGCCGCTCCTCTTCGGGAAGGTTCTTCCAAGTGAGCCCGATGATCTTGGAGAGGGTACTGTGGTTGGTCTCTACCTCCGTCGGGACGTGCTGACCTTTGATGAAAGAAGAGCGGAAGAGGATGAAAGCATTGGGGGGCCGTGGAATATGGTCGTCCGGCTTTTTCTTGCTGTGGGTAGCTTTCCGGGGAGGGCAAGGAGTCTCATCCATGGGGGGACAGAAGATAAAGTCTCGGTCGACCAACGGAGGGGGACCATCATCAAAATCGATGGTAGCAGGATTCGATAAGCATGCAGTCCCGTCCGCGTCGATAGTAGCCGGCTCGACGGGAATGGTCCATACTAAATGGTGTACTGCTAAACGGGATATGTCAATCACGCCCGGAAGATATGTGGTGATCATGCATACCATCTTCACTGCTGCGCTTGGTCGCCTTGGATCTTTCGGGGGGCATGGTGCTTTGCTGGTAGGGACGCGCGGGATACAATGAGTGATCGTGGGCGGGACGACGGAACGGGCGTTGGGACCCACAAAAAAAATGAGGAGGGGGGCTATAAGGTATCGCTAAGGGCACCCTTCAGCCTCGAGGCATCAGTGTAGCTTTATACCATCCCATGATTGTCAACAGGGTCGGGTGAGGCAGGTTGGCCCAAATAACTTGTGCATACTTACCAAATTGAGAACAGATCTCACTCAGGCCCGGATTGACCGGCGATATCTGATCTTAGAAAATCGAGGATTCACACCTTTCCCCGAGTGCCCTGTCAGCGCGTGGCGCCAAACTGTAGGGTACAGCTGGCCATGAGTGATATCCATAGAAACGTTGCGTTCCCTTTTACCTACAACACCCTCTGCGCCACCTCATGCCACTAGATTGTCCTGGATAAATGCGTCAGGAGACGGAGCCAAAACTTGAAAGGGATCAAAAAATAAGTTAGCAACGTGCAATTGACGTGCGAGGGTCCTTGGTCGCATGATGGGTAAATACTCGTAAATAAGCATATGATGGGACCCTTGATTAAATTTATTCTCCGTGACGCGATACTGCGTGACCACGATGTCACCCCAAATTTCAAACTCCACCCAAGCCGATTTGCCTCCGAAGTAAACACCCTCATTCCCATGTCCCCCAGCTATCAGCTACCAGATCTGTTATCCCTCAGCCGAGCATACGAATTACGGACAAATCGATTCTGTCGCGCCGCTACCACCTCATCTGAAGCATGGCTGCTAAGTTTGAAGACGGCTGACAATAATGATGTCCTCACCCTGGCAGAACGGACGGCTTTGCACCCGATGAAAGCTGGATTATTGGCCGCTGTTTGCTTTCCAGATTGTGATTTGCCCCAACTCCGCTTCCTAACGGATTTTATGAGTGCATTGCTGTTATCTGCCGGACGCCTGCAAAACGCTCGTAATCCTGACGAGTCTGGGTGGCGAGGCGTCCAGAGCGAGGCGGGAGCTGAACATCCTTTGGGCCATCATGAGTTACTCCAGTAGTTCGTAACATCCTCTCCGTTCAATCACTTACTCTTGATGCTCGGTTTGTTGAAGCCTGCAACCAGAGTTGGACCGGTTCGCTGCAAGAGCACCATCTGTTTGGAAAATACACTTCGCACACGCGGTTGACTCATATCGTGTTGCTCAGCTGCAGATGATCACGAACCGTATGAGCACGTCTATTCCCGATCCGGAAACTTATGTGGCGCTGAGACGGGACCTTTCTGGGTTATACATGATATTTGATCTCGTCCAACTAGCCCAGAATCTAACTTCGCCGTCTATGGATCACGATGTAGCTGATAGATTCAGTAGGTTGAAGCAATATGCAGCTGAAGTGATAGCCTGTTCGTTGGTACGCAATCTGAACAAAGCTCCAGCCGCGATTGCTAAATTCAGAAAATGCTGTTTGAACAGGACGTCGTTGCTTTCAACAACGATCAGGCCCAGGAGAATCGCCATAATCTAATCTCGATTCTCATCACCCACAAGAAGCTTTCAATACAAGGTGCTCTGACCTTTGCTGGCACTATGATCAAGCAGATACTTGATGCCTTTGTCGCTACCGAACGATCTCTCCTAAATTCGTTGATATCACCGCCACCGGACCCTTCAGAAAATATATCCTCGTTTCGGATGTGGAGTTCATATGTGCGCATGACAACGACGTCTACTTCGCCAGCCGCAGCCAACCCGATTTTCCTGGATGATCTACCAAGCTACATTCAAGTCCTGAAAGACTGTATCGTCGGTACGATCAACTGGGCGTACGAGACTGAACTATATTTTGGAACGAAAGGCGAAGAGATTAGGACCTTTGGGTGGATATTTTTGGCTCCGAAGATAGAGGCTGAATATAATTCGTCGTATGTATGACGGGAAACAAAGACGGAAGGTTTCCTGAGGGATGTGGCTCTGAAATGCATCTGTCGCCCCCCTTTTTTCTCTGGAATGAAGGATTTGACGTGTCGTATCTCGATGTCAAATGTCGAACTCTGAATAACCGACCTCTGTCTTTTAACAAACGCCGTTAGTGGTTGACAGTTCTCACAGCTTGTCAAAAGCTCAGGGTGTAAGGTATGTAAGCCAAGTAAGGATGTTATTCACAAGATTTTTGAACGATCGATGGACGATCCTTTCATTCCCGTTTGTACCTACCTGTCGACTGCTGTGTGGATACACGGGCGGACCCCGCAATGATCGATAAAACCCGCCGATCCGAGCTTCGAATGAAGCTGACAATTCAGCGTACGAGTGATTGGCCCGACGGTTCTGGATCCTAGGGCCATCGGAAAGCATAGTCGAAAACATTCGTTCGATAGAGAGGTTTAGACTAACGAATTACCACCAGAACCATGATAGAAGTAAGTAACTGAGAAGTGATTCAAGGGTTGTTGTCGTTCTCATGCTCGCCGATTCCGGCCCGTCATGAAGAACATTCATCAACCAGGCCATCCCATATACAGTTTAGTACCTATGTCGTTGTCAATCGTCGATTCGTGAGGGTTCCAGTCAGCGCGGCAGCGGGGGATGGACGGCTCCCGGATGCGGCCTTGCTTGCCGGCCTGTCCAATGATGGTTGACGATTTTGGGCAAATTTCGGGGTGGGAAGTGGCTCGATTCTGTACCCCTGTACCATGCGGGGTCTCCTGAGATTCTCGACGCAAGGGCTGAATGTTGAACGTTGAACGCCGAGCACCTGCAGAAGGATCGTCGGATAGCCGTGTAAGTATTCAGACTGGTTGAAAAGCCGGGGGGCCATCTTGCAAATCTTATTCAATCGAGTCTCCGACGAGACCGGAGCAGTGGCAGAATGATTCTGGTTGTATGTATATCTCGACCAATCGCAATGGCGGTTGAATGGCACCATGGTGTACATAGCGGTTATGGGCCTCAACGTAACCCCAGTTCGGTTCTGCATACGTAGTAAATCCCCGCTTTTCTGGTGGCGAACACTGTGATTCATGAAGCCGTCCATTTATCCATGGTCTGATCGGCTGCGCTGGAGACTACAAAACTGCATATTCTGGTACTACCAATGCGTGACTTACCAGACCCTCGAATTCCAGCCGCGTGGGCCTTTGCCCACCGAAGGTACGTATCGATCGGATAGTATACGCGATAACCATCATCAAAGCCCATTGGCGCTGGCGGCCCACCTCATATTGCCATGACCAGATGTCGATGTCTTCCAGAAACCAAGCATTGCGGCGCGATTCACGCACCTCTCGCCACTGTTGTATCAATTCTGCATGTAGCCGTTCAACGTACAGAACGAGTTTTTTGAGGTTCGGGGTGCTTTCCATCAGAAGGTCGAGAAGATGGAGAGGCAGCTCCTGGAGGAATAACGAAAGGGTGGTGACATGGGCAGGGAGGGAGGCCAGAAAGAGCTTTGCATCTGCAACGCTCAGGCAGTGGCGAACGATGCTCACGGAAGGCACGGAGTGGAGAAGAGGCGCTATACGGCTGCCGTTGAGGTCGTTATAACACGAAGAAAGATTGAGGCCAAGCTCAATGTGTATGAGGCTTGTGAAGGAGGTATTTTGGAAGATCTGATCGTAGCGGAATTCGGACGGGAGATTGTGGAATGCTGGCCAGTAAACGGAACGGACTTCATCAATCAATTTCAGTTCCTGCAAATTGCAATGACCGACGAGGAAACGGTTCAAGCCAGAGGCATCGGGTAGTTGGTGTATGTGGAAAGGGACGGTGAGCGAGAGTCTCGTCAGACAGGGAAAGTGGCCCAAATCGTTGAACAAAGGTGAGAGATTGAAGTCGAAACAGGTCGTGAAGGACATGGATCGGAGGGTGTCGCGAAACCTGTTGAAGAATTGGGCTATGCGGGTAGCGCCTGCGAATCCCCGCCGAGCCGTTGGAACGGCAGCAATTGTGATGGAGAGCTCCTCTAAGCGGGTAACGGCAGTCAGGGAGGAGAAGGGGTCGACTACCACCATGGACAGATCAATGGATAACGACCGCAACTTGTCGCCCAATATAGGTAGTATCGTGGCCAGTACTGGACAGCAGGGATTTTGCGTTGACGGTCGTTCACGATCCCATCGGAGCTGCAATTCTTCGATGTTACTCAGGCCATGCGACAAGGCCATGATAGCAGTGGTTCTGTCTTCAGCTGACGCCATAGGTTCTTCAGGAGTGACAATTTCGCGCTGCGGAGGAGGACGGTTACGGCGAAAGCATTTTTCAATGGTTTTGGACATTATATGCTTTCGCTTATTCGAAACGGGCGTGATAATGATCTGATTCGGTGGCATGGGTGGAGCGGAGATGGCTTTCCAGACAGCATCTGGCCAGAGTTTCAGCACTCGAACGCGTGTACCCACACTCTCGTCTCTAGAACACGCAAGTCAATGGCGATTACCTCGATCCAATATCATGGACTTACTTCAGCAAGTCAAACTTCCTCAAGAGTTGGTGTGGATAGAACTCCACTAGATGGACCTCTTTATATCGTCGTTCCATCAAAAGTTCGTAGAAAATGCGATTGACGCCAAGCAATTTCCCCAAGTCGTCGTGGCTTAGGAACTGTGCGACAGCTAGCCATAGTTCGGGAGGAAGCCGGGGCACGCAAGCGGTGGGCATTGAAAGCGTCTGTCCTCGGATTTGAACTTGGCATGCCGCATATTTATGAGCACTCTGGGTTCAGCAAAGGCGGTGTAAAAAGCAGTGCGATTTCCCTTTGTGCCTGTAGGCTGTGATGATGGGTAGTTTGTGCGGTTTTGCAGGTTGACTCCTGACAGTGGGTGTCTTCGAGAACAACAGGAAGATCCGGGACTTGTAGTACTTCAGCGCTTCAGCCGTGAGATGATGGCCCAGCCATTGATTTTTCGAAGACTGTACTAGTACGAGAGCTTGAACTGCTAATTCGTTCTCTGTTGATCGAACTTCAGGCTCTCCTTTTGCCACCATTTTGCCCACGCCAGCCTCTCATGCTTCGTGATGGAGAGGTCCACGTTGTCCTTGAGGACGCCTCGATTCTATTGCGGTGCTTATCAATGTCAGGCATGACATGTGTGAGCCGCAGTACTTTGGTCTTCTCTTTTTTTGACCATTACATTCCTCTTCTCCCAACCCACGAACAATGAGCAACAGAGGCAATCCTGGACAGGGCAGAGGTGGTGATAGAGGTGGCGGCCGAGGTGGTCGTGGTGGACGAGGAGGACCTGGCGGAGGACCTGGCGGCGGCGGTGGAGGAGGAGGAGGCGGCTTCGGTGGTGGTGGTGGTGGCGGGGGCAGTGGATTCCGAGGCGGCTCGGACCGCGGCCGTGGAGGCTCTGGCTTTCGTGGTAGTCCCCGTGGTGGTCGAGGTGGTTCAGTCATATTCAACGAAGGCGTTCCCGCTCAGCTCCCGCCCAGACTCGCGGATACCAGTCTTTCTGCCTTGATTGCTGGGTTCAACAAGCTCAAGGTCACTCCAGAACGTCCCATACGGCCAGGATACGGGACCCTCGGGACTCCGATTACTCTGCGGGCGAATTTCTTTCCTGTGAAAGTGCCAAAGGGCCCCGTATATGACTATGTCGTCGAGATCGACCCGCCGCCTCCGTCCGACAAGAAGGGTGGCAATGGTCTCAAAGCTCGCATCTTCCAGGTGCTGGAGAAGCAAGCCAACTTCGTGCCCCATCTCTCATATATTGCACACGACAAAAGCCAACGGCTGGTCTCTGCGCGCCAATTACCCCAACCTCTCGTCATCACTGTTTCCCTTGACGATGACCCTGTCCCACCACAGCCCCCCGCTGCGCCGAAAAGCGGAAAAGGTCAAAAGAAAAAAGGACAGAAAGCCCCCGAGATCTTCGCCGTTAACATCAGATTCGAACGACAACTTGATATGAGTCATCTCAGCAAGTATGCGCCTTTTTGTTTCTCGAGGTATTTTTCAATGACGCATCTCTTCCAGATATCTCGATGGCAAATCTCAGGATTACGACTTCCTTCCAGTAGTCTCAGCCTTGAATCTCGTCCTCCAGCAACAAGCCAGTCGCACCGGCATTCGTGTTGGAAAGAACAGATACTTCTTCCCATCGTCGGCACAAAAGGTCAAACTTGAGCCTGGAGTCGAAGCGATCCAAGGCTTCTATGCTTCCGTCCGGCCTGTGTACAAGGAACTGATGGTCAACGTGTCAGTATCTTATCCCGTTCAGTTTCATTCTGTCTCATGACTGTCTGATCACCTCAGGAACGCCTGCATGACGGCTTTCTTCGAGCCTGGAAACGTAGCCGATGCCTTGTTCGCTTTTGGGAGAAATTCGTCAGGTGCTATGCCCACGTTGCCAGCTGGGATGGCTGGGAAGGTCAAGGTTAGAACCAAGCATCTCAATCGCAAGAAAACCATCAAGAGAGTGGGGACTACGCCTGCTCGTAACACCAGATTCAAATGCGATGACTCCACTGCGGGTTTGAAGGGCGAAGTGTCGGTCGAGGAATACTTTCTCAAGAGTGAGTCACTTGCTTGCGTCGGCATCAGCGCCTCCAATTCAAAGAACCATAGAATATAAGATCAAACTCAGATATCCTGTCGAGCTTCCTGTTATCGACATCGCAAGCAGGACCAACCCTCAGCCCGCTTGGGTTCCAGCTGAGCTGTGCGACATCGAACCCGGACAGCCCTACGGGAAGCTCAACGACAAGCAGACGGCCCAGATGATCCGCTACGCCTGCAACCCGCCCAAAGTGAACGCGGAAGCCATCGTAGACCAGGGCTTCAAGTCCCTCGGATTCAACCCTCCCGCCGGCCCCATCAGCGAATTCGGGGTGGCCATCGACCCCAACATGGCCGTCGTCCCGGGGAGAGGACTCCCGCCGCCCCAGCTGACGTACAAAGTCGGGCGGGCGAACGTCAAAGGCGGCAGTTGGAACATCCTCGATGTGCAGTTCCACCGCGGGGCGAGCGTGGCGAGCTGGTGGGTCGTGGTCGTGCGGGACGGGTTTGGGATCGTCCAAGGCCCGACTGATCCGAAGCTGCGCGATCTCGTGGCTGGGTTTACGGCCAAGTGCAAGCGGAGTGGGATGAACATGCCGAGCGCCCTGCCTACGTTGATTCCGGTTGCCCTTCCGAGTCCCAGTGGCGACCCTGGACGGTTGAGAGCGATTGAGCTGCTCAAGAACACGTTCAGAGAGAAGATGGCTCAGACGAAGGGGAAGCCCAGTTTTGCGCTTGTTTTGTTGGAGAGGCGGGACAACTTTATCTATCCTGCGATCAAGGTGTGTTGTTGATCAGATTTGCTGAGTGTCGTCTGAGCGCTAAACGTTCCCTGTTTTGCTAGCACATCGGCGACACGTTGCTTGGGATCCACACTGTACACATGCAGCTCGAGAAGGCGTTTATTGAGCAGAAGCAGGATCAATACTTTTCCAATGTCGCTTTGAAGGTGAACACCAAGCTTGGTGGCATTAATCACTTGGTATGTATGCACTCGCTGTCTACTTCTTTGCGTTGTTCGTCAGCTTTGCTTTGACAGCTCGACGGTACTGCGATGAAATGGTTAACTAAGGAGAAGACTATGCTCGTTGGGATTGACGTCACGCATCCTGGGATGGGGAGTAAAGGTGGAACACCCTCGATCGCTGCTGTGGTGGCGAGTGTTGATGATTCCTTCGTCCAATTCCCGGCGAGTTTGAGGATACAGGAGAGCAAGAAAGAGGTAATGTTCTCCATCTCTGTTCTCTCCTTTCGGTGTTAATGGATGTTGGTGTTTAGATGTTGGATGAACTGAGTGACATGCTTATTGAGCGATTGCTAGTTTATGAGAAGAAGAACAAGGCCCTCCCCAAGCGGATCTTTGTTTTCCGTGATGGTGTTTCTGAGGTTGGTGCAACGTCGTTTCGGAGAGTATTCTTGGATTGACCGGGGTTTTGGAAACAGGGTCAATACGATATTGTCGTCCGGGAAGAGTTGCCGCAGATCCTTGATGCTCTAAACAAGCTCGGTACCAAGGAACGCAAGGTCAAATACGAGCCTAAGCTGTCGATCATCATTTGTGGGAAACGTCACCATGCACGGTCAGTTGAGCCTCCAGTTATGTGATATCTTTGCCTCATCCTCGTGTCAGGTTCTTCCCGGAGAACTCCGCTCATGCGGACAAGAATGGAAACACTCTTGCGGGCACGGTGGTCGACAAAGGCATCACCGCAATGTTGGTCTTGACTATCATCTATCACATCCGTTCTTCCTGACCAACGAACGCTCCTCCGTCAGTTATGACTTTGACTTCTACCTCCAAGCACACGCCGGTCTACAGGGCACCGTCAAACCCACACATTATACAGTCGTCTACGACCAGAACAAGCTGCAAGCCGACGAGATCCAGCAGGGCACTCACACCGCCAGCTACCTGTATGCGCGTGCGACCAAGGCCGTCAGCCTCATCCCTCCTGCCTACTATGCGGATCTGGCATGCGAACGCGGGCGGTGCTACTTGAATAACTTTTTGGTGGATTTGGATGGGAAGACGTCTGTCAGTGGGAGGTCGAAGGCCGACACGGAGGACGAGGAGAGGCGCGTGTTCCAGGCTGCGAGGGAGGCGTGGGGTAACGGGGTGCGTTCTTTTCTGATGATGTTGCCATGACACCTTTTCGTTGTTCTGATGGTGTGCTTCTTTCACTTGCAGCTGCACCCTGATGTCAGGGAGAGCATGTTCTACATTTGAGGCCAAGCTTCGGCGCCATGTTCCTGGGTGGATTGATATGTTTTGTAATTCTTCATTTTTTCTGTGGTTATCGTCGTCGAATTGTACTTGTCCGTCATCAGAATGTGTGATGTTTCCAAAGCGCACATCTTCACCCAGGGTACATAGACGCGACCACGCTCAAATGCCGCCATCTGCGACGATATGCAGACTTCCTTTGAAGATAAAGGCGATATGTATTGCAAGAAGAGATAAAGGGTGTGAGAAAGGATCGACGTTTTGAGAATTGGGGCCGTGAATTATTTTGGCTCGGTATGAGTGGCTGTATTGGAGCTCATATCCACGTTCCCTCCAATTCTCCGTTTTTCTCCCTGGAACTTGAACGGCTTATACCAAACGCGCGAGAACAGTGAACCGGGGCCCTGAAAGATAGGACGATAAGTAATTGCTTATACTCCCGCTTTTTGGTACGTTTTCACTCCGGAATTCATGGAGACATTCGCTCCATCTCCACCCATGTCCAGTGACACCGACCGACGGGAAAGCGCAGCCACTGCCAGGGTATATGCGCCGCGACGACGACGCGCCACGTCCAAGCCCGATTCCAGTCACCACGACCAACAGCCCAGAACACGGCCTCTTCTACGAAAGAAGACACCAAACCTCGTCTTGCAGCGCTGCACCCCGCCCTCTACGTATCAAGAACTGCATCCTCCCTTCTTTCTCTGCATGCCGACCGACAGCCCTCCGCCATACACTCTGACGCCGCCATCCACCACCGAATTGACCGCGGCGAAGAAGTCAAGATCGTCCCCTCTTCTCCAAGCCGGGCCCTCGCAGCCTCCCTGCGCGCTCCTTCGGCGCATGTCTGTGCATGTTGCCACTGAAAGCGACGCGGATGACGAGCAGGCCATCTACACCGTGCGGTCCACCTTGAGCTTGTCCGGCCCAAGACCCAACGCTGGTGGTCTGCGGAGTCGGATATTCGGCACTGGGGCATCATCTCGCGCCCAGGACGGACCCAAGCTGATATCTACTGCCCGTGGGGCGCTATGTGCGGGGGAGACGGAGACGGAGATTGACGAACCGGTCAGTTCATTTTCATTTTCATTTTACCCGTTATATACGCATATACCTTGCCCGTCATTCTCGCATCTCCGTCGCTGACACCCTTTCTTTCTCTAGCCGAAACATCTACCTACATCCAGGATCGTCCTCCCCTCCGGCCCCCTGGTCCCCCCAAACACCTTGCAGCAACGACTGACACCTCTCCTCTTTGAGTTCTCCCGCCTTCTCTCCATCGTCCCCGCCCTCTTTGGTGCGCTCTACAACCTATATTACGTCTTCCGCCCTCCTACCTCCCAGTCCGACGGGCGAAGCCCGCCTGAACGCGTCGACTTTGCCATCTCCGCCATCTGGGTACGTAACGCTTTTCTGTCCCTGTTCACCTGAGATTGACACGACCACAACCACACAGGCCATTCTAACGGGGTACCAATGCCTGTGCCTCACAACGGGCCTGCTCACACGCTGGCGGCTGTACTACCCCCCGCTCTCGACGCTCATCCGGCTCCTGGCGCTCCAGGGCATCTGCTGGCCCGCGACGCAGCTGACGTGCTCGATCCTGGAGCATGACAAGCGCCCTGTGATTGTGTGGGCTGTGATCGGGACGACGACGTGCGTGAGCCGGAGCTTGCAGATCTGGGTGACGAGTAATTTGTGGTGGGAGACGAGGGATGGGGTCGCTGCTGCTGCTGATGATGGTGGGGATGGTGGTGGCGGGGAACGTGTGCGGGACATTGTGGGGGTGGCGGCAAGTGGTTGTTGTGCTGGGGACGAGAACCTAAATGGGAATGGGAATGTGAAGGGGAAGAAGAAGAGGCGAGGGTATTGGAGGAGGTGGGGCGGGAAGTGGGGTGGGAGAAGGTGGGATTGGAAGGCGGTCGGTGTGAAGTGTGTGTTGCCGGCTGGTCTGGTTTATTTCGTGATGGCATGGGCGGAACAGTTGAGAAGAGAGTTTTCGGGGAGGTAGTGTGTATGCCCGCCTTTTTTTTTTTTTTTTGGTCATTTCCGGTTCATTACTTCAAGTTGGTCTAGAGGTACGGTTATTGATACCTCTCTCTTAGAATAATGTTGGGACTATTTTTGTCGTGGTCCTGTGTAGTTTATTACCTCGAATATTTGAGTCTGTCGGATGAACCGCTGCGATTGTGTGTGATTCCGCATAACTTACAAGGAAGCGAGGAACACTGGACTGTGCAGGGTGTGTGTGGGGGGGGGGCGGGCTGCAAGGGACATTTTTCCTGGGAGGTTCAACGCCGAAATCATAGCGGGTATCTCGGAACGCATGTGGATAGTATCAATGTATCATTAGGACCAAACTTCAGAGTTTGCGAGTCGGAAAGAAGTATGTCACGCTTCAATTACTAGCCACCAATGAATGAGGGTTCATAACGTTCGTGTCCTACGCACCATGACTTTGGTCTCCATCTGGATGTCAACTCTTTGCCTTGTCCAATTTACCGCCTTCTGTCTCGATCAAGGGCACGTCCGTTCCAGAAGATCATGATATCTTCGATCAAGGCTTATGTGACATGGAAGCAGGCAATGTATATCCACCGTACTTATCTGGATCCTTCGATCATGATAGATAGAGCCCTGCATGTTTCATGAGTGGAGGGCACAAAGATAAGAGATAACAAAAAAACGCTTTGCTTCACACACAGGGTGGTCTCTATCTTCAGCGAAGCATTCCTGAGCGAGGAAAATTCCCTTGGCGAAAAGCCCCACTTAGGTTCGTTCAATTTGGTTCCAATTGAAAGAGCTTGTGAGGGGGGGAGGGGGGGGACTTTCCATACACCTCTCTACATCTCAAGATTATCACGAACTTGGATGAGCAGGGGGGCACACCTAGATATCGCACTTCTGGTGGCGCCAGTCGGTGCATCGGCGGACGTGAGTGGCCAAGTTGGGGAATTCGGTACAAGGTTCGGGGCGGGCGTTGTACGATTTATGCCGCTCCCCGCAACCCCCCCCCCCCCCCCCCCCACACACACACACAGAGTATAAATCGATAAACTCGAGAGGGTCGTGGATAGTATGAACGGCCTGTGGACATGCTCCAAGCCAGGTTGACGATTGAAGGCAAAGCAATCATGACTTGCAGTCCCCTTTCGTCGTCGGCAGAGGCTCTTGACGTCGGGGTCCACTCGGCTTTCCGAAACCGTCCTGGTTCGTTGTGTTCCGAATGTCGGTCCCGGGATTCCAAGTCAGCATTCGACTTTCTTCCTTTGTCTGTCTTGAAGGCTCCCGAGCCATAAGCACACCGTTTTTCAATCCTCTTGCCACAAGAGGAATTTCCGGCATCCTTGCGAGGTGGCCGTGGCGGATATCTAGAATGAATAGAGTGAGTGACCTTGGGATTGGTAAGTATGTAGGTTCGGATCTTACAGTAATCTCATTTTGGAATAGCTCACATAATGACTTCGATTCCCTTTTGACGCGTAAAGTAGGTCTCAACGCTGACTGCATACACACATACTAGCCCCAAGGGATCTGGTTCAAGGAATGCCCAGCCGGAGGAGTCTCGCTTTCAAAGAGAAAGAGATGGAGAGCGAGAGGGAATGCTCGCAACTGCGTTACGGCCTTTATTATATCAGAAGTTGTTCGAGCCAAGTCGTTGTTGATCGCAATGGAGAGCAATGGAAAGAGGTAACGTTCCGTCCATTGCAAGTTTTGAGGAAATATGTGAACGACGAGGAGAGGGCACGTGCATTTCCTAATATCGAGAATTTCGGTGCTTTTCCTGACCAAGAAGGCTTCTATGATCGCAGTGGGCGAGCGCTCGTTGGCGATTTTTAAGATATCCGGAATGTGGTCACCGAGAGATAGATTGGTGGAGCTGGCTGGTCTGTGCTTCACCCGTCCCCTGAGTTATGTGAATGGAAGATATACTGGCAGGGTTAAGTAGGGGTGTTCAAGTTGGACCAGCGATGGGGCAGTACGTTGGGTCTTGGGGTCGAGCATATCGGCGAGTTGGGGTATCTTTGGTTGCTCTGTGTAAATGCGTTTGGGAGGGTGTTGGTTGTGATGCGATTATTGGTGTGATGGTACGTGCATGAGGGGGACTCTTTTTTAGATTTGGAAGTGCGCGCTACATGGCGTCAAAATTTTTTCGATTGAAAGCTGACGCGGATTCTGTGTGTGTGGTCACAGCTGAGCGGAGCTACGAAGAAAGTCTGTGCAGAACCTTTAGAGTATGCAAATGCAATCGGCAAAAGGAATCGTTACCGAGGGTGACGTTGGAGTTCGTTGTACCAGTGTTATCCCCGGCACGTTTCTTTGAAACAGAACTTGAGGAGATAAAGTCGTCAGTGAGGAAAGAAAGGGTTAATGGTCGTCGTCGTCGGCATCATCATCACCCAACAAGGACAGCCCGACATGGATAGATTATGTCTACCCCTGTCAGTCCGTGGCGTCTGGACGTAATGGAAGCAAAATCTCAACCGAGCATGGGTGCACCCTGCGATCCGCGGCCGCCATTGCGGCGAGGTCGATAAGCAGGGTTCGAGAAACCATCCAGGTGATGGAGTGGAGAGACAAGTTTGTTCTGCGCTGACTCACTGCCACAAATAGAATCTATCCACCATCATGGCCGCAGTGACTAATTCAACGTCCCCCAGGACCATTGATTACACACAAGGCAGTACCGGTACACATGAGGCCCAAGGGAATTCCATATCTTCACCACCTGACTATGTGGTGAACGGCCTTCCGCAATCCTTTACGGGAAAAGTAAATCGCCGGCAGAGACCAGCGCGGCAGCAGAAACGATCGTCGGTTTTGAGCGTTGGCGATTCGCTCGGCGCGGGGGACTCGTATCTGGTGGAGGAGATCTTGCCGGAGGAGCTGGCGAAGATCGCGTTTGAGAGGTTGAGGAATGAGGTGAAGTGGAATACGATGCACCATCGAGGTATGCTCAGGTTTTCAGGTTGGGTTTGGGAAGGTCTGATGAGATGTAGGTGGTGAGGTCCCTCGCCTTGTTGCTGTTGAAGGTGATGTCGGTGAGGATGGAAGGTCAGTCATGATGCCCGCAGATCGAGTTGACGTCTCATCGGCCCTCGCTCAGTTTCCCTCTTTACCGCCACCCAACGGACGAATCGCCTCCTCTATCTGCGTTCTCTCCAACTGTTGCCAAAATCCGCGACTATGTGCAACAGGCTCGTCATTATTTTACCCCTCATAGCATGACCTGATTTTTGAGTCTATGCTTCAGGTCCTACAACACCCCGTGAATCATGTTCTTATTCAACATTACCGCTCTGGAAAGGACTATATCTCTGAGCATTCTGACAAGACGATCGACGTGGTTCAGGGATCCAACATCGTCAATGTCAGTCTTGGGGCCCAGCGTGTGATGACTCTCCGGATGAAGAAAGATCGCAGTGAAGTGCGGGAGACTTCGACGACAACGGCAGAGGGGGTCGAGCCTCCTCCGAGACCAACCCAGCGGATTCCTCTTCCCCACAATTCAATGTTCGTCATGGGCCCGGAGACGAATAAGCAGTGGCTTCACGGGATCAACCATGACAACCGTCCCCCGCGCACCAAGTCCGAGCCCGAACAATTCCAAGGCGGGGAGCGCATCAGCTTGACCTTCCGTCAGATCGGGACGTTTTTGAACTCGGAGGAGACTAAGATCTGGGGCCAAGGGGCGAAGGGAAAGACAAAAGATGCAGCCCAGCGGGTGATCAATGGGGGGAAGGAAGCTGCGAGGCTGATTCGTGCTTTTGGAGAGGAGAACCAGAGGAGTGATTTCGATTGGGAGAGGAACTACGGGGGAGGGTTTGATGTTTTACACTTTGCGGATGATGAAGAATAGCTTTTATCGATACATACAGTATGTACGCAAGAACAGTTGGCTATCCTGAACGGAAGCATTGCGGAAGCATCGGGGGGAGATTAGGGTTAGGGGTACGGATATGGTAAGCCGCACATGTTGAATGGGCAATGGTTGAAATTCAGGGACGGAGGAGTGAAGTTGTTGTTGGTTGGCATTTGCTCTGACCGCCATCATCCCCTCTCCCCAAAACACGAGGCAAGGCTCGTCATCATACACGAGGCGTTCACAGCTTGTTCTCAGCTGCGGTCTACTAGTGTCCCTCTGTCCAAGAGAAAAAACAAAATATTACGCGACACCACGTCTACTCTACTAGAAATCTGCCCATCGAATGCACTTTTATTCACGAATGTCACGACAATCTTCACCCGATCAGCCTCTCAATAATTCATCTCCGCCCAGCTCTCCGACTGGTCAGGGAGACGTTTCTGAACCACCATCGTCGTCCTTGGGTCGCCAAATGTCCAAATCGGACTCAGACGGCTACCCATCGTGGCTTCCGAAAAGACCACCACCTCCAGCGCCCGCCTCCACGTATCACTCCTCTGTCGGCATCCCCGACGTCGTACAAACCGAGTTGCTGGGGGGGCGCAAACCCACACCGCGTTCTGTCCGCATCGTCAGTCTCCAAGACGCTGAGAAAGGCAGACGCGAGGCCACAGACGATACCCGCGTGGGGAACCTTCCCCGTGCCTGGTCAAGAGGCTCCGGCGCTGGTGTCTCTCCCGCTGTGTTTGCCTCTGGCAATATTGACTTTCGTCCACCACGGCCCAAGTTCCGCGCCAAGGGTCTCCACATAGAACTTCTGCGCAGCCCATCTGTGCTATCTCGGATCTACTTTTTTCTCTACCCCATTCTTGTCTTCGCCCACATTCCCCTGCAATCTTTTTTTGACTTCAACACCGTGTTCATGTTGTTCCAGTACGTGGTCTTCTATTCCAGCGCTGGGTGTCATGCGTGATCTCCCACCCTCATTTAGAGTTTCAAAATATCCCAACGTTCAAAATACCGGTCTTCCTGGATCTGGCAAGAATTGGGCGCTAGGCACAGCGGCTTATGTTGCTTGCTGGTTTGCCTGGATTTTGGTCGTTTTCATTTTGTACGAGGTCGTCTTCAACTTTGTCCGGCGCTGGCGTGTCAGTAAGTAAACCCCTCGCCAACACTTCAGGACCCATCCTCATCTAACGTTTTTCCAACTCCAGAACGCCCTTTGATTCTTCCCATCTATCTTTCATCTTCCGCCTTCAATCTTGTCTCCATGACTTCCTATTCAAGCTTCTGCTTCCTTCACCATCTCAGGTTCTCTGCCTTTTTCGGCGAGAGCGGCAGCATCCGTGATGGCCTTGCCGAGACCTTCTGGTTCTACTCACAAAACCTGCCAACAGTCGCGCTGCTCATGCCGCGCGCCGGACTGGCGTTGGCGCTGCTGCTAGCATTTTCGACTCCTCAAGAAGCCGTCGTGGGGCTGGCCGGTGCCGGCATCCAGCAGCGGGACTCAACATTCTTCCGCCAGCAAGACGGAGCTTTGACTGGCTACGCCAGAGGTGTACTCATCGTCAATGCTGCCTGGACTGCTTGGCGGATACTCGTTCTATTGATTAGCTGGTAAGATCGAGGTTGTTTCATCACGGAAAGCCGATGTTCATTGTCCTCTTTTAGGGTCGGTCTGTGGGTTGTCAGTGGCCAAGGCTGCGCCGGGCTCTGTGGCCCAAGATATCGTTGGGAAGAGGAAGAGGCGGAGAAGCGTCTATCGTCCTACAGCGAGGCGGGTTCCGACACCGATGTCATCCCTTGGACCTGGCGAGAGTGCACTCGCATCAGGGTTCAAGAGGCGTACGACTTTTGCGTGACTGTACGGCCCTCTTTACGATGGAGTGGCAAGAAAGAGGCTTCAGAAGGGAGCGAGTTACCGAAACAACGCGCCAAGGGGCCAGAGCAGCCCTTTGACGGCTTGGAACGGGTCCTGGCTGCTGTCGGGTTACCCTCCGCGCCTCCTCCCGCCAAACGTGGTGCTCTTTCAGAAGACTTCTTCGAGACCCCCAAGGATGCCTTTTCACCAACGGATTTGTCAGAGGTTATCCCCAAGGTTGCGAGACGCTCGTCAAAGGACAAACAGGTCGCGGGTCCTTCTGCACCGCTCCTGTCGTTGCCATATCCGTTCGCCGCCCCGGGGGCACGTGCTTCTTCTGCGGACAAGGTCCCTTTCCCTCCTTCGCCTGTACCCAGTCGTACGAGGAAGGGAGCAACTTCCACTGAAAGTGGAAGTGGGAGTGGGACCTCAAGCAGCGGCAGCACCGATGATGATGATGAAGATGAAGAGGATGAAGATGAAGATGAAGAGGATGAGAATGACGTGATGAGCGAAGAGCCATCGACAGGTCGTGCATCCGGGTCCATGTCCAGTCTCGGACACCCCGTCAACTCAAGATACCCGTTCCAGTTCCGTCGGCCAGGGAGGGGCAACAGCATCTCCTCCGGTGCAGCTTCGCACATGACTCCTTCAAGTAACCCTCGCTCGATGCAGTCTCGCATATCACAAGGCACACAGTCGACGGGCAACCGTGAATCGTCGGACTCGCACTCACCACGGTCACAGGCAACTTCAGGTTCGGATGTCATTCCGCTTAGCCCAACGAGCGGGATCCCTCTACCTCCACGACACCCACAACAAGGGCAGGGACGTGGTCGTGGAAGACAACGAGCTGGTACTGTTCCTGCTGCCTCAGCTCCACCCGCACCTGTTGCATTCCCCATGACCGATAGACATCGTGATCAGAGGCATTCGGACGGGGACGCTGTAGGCTCTCCTGGTGTCGGGTCTGATGAGGGCCACGAGCTGTTGCAGGATCACGCATCGGACACCTCGCATTCGGAAGCATCCCATTCAGAAGAGCAGGATGACGTTGTCGGTCTCTTGTCCTCTGCTGCACCCAGCCCCAAGACGTCCCTCTTCCGCAGGGCGAGCAACCTTTCCTTGCACCGAGCACAGGGCTCCAGGTCCAGCTCCAATTCCCGCACCAACTCACATTCGTCATCGCCTGGGTCTCGCGCCAACTCGATACAAGCGTCCGTCCGGTCTCGCGCCCAATCCATGTTGCAGAACATCGGGATTGCATCCCAGTCTTCACTGGAACTGATACAGACTGTCATCCGATCCAGAGCAAACTCCTCCATGGCGAGACTCGAGGAGGACTCGATGTACTCTTCCGGTTCGCATTCGAGATCAGGGAGCGGGTCTGTGCCGAGCGTCAATGAGAACAACACGTTTGGAGTGCCGATGAGGAGACCGTGGGCTCTTGCTCCCCTTGGAGCCCAGGAAGCGGTGGAGGAGGAAGAGCCTGGGAGCGTGCCGCATACGCCCCTGCCGCACCAGGGTCTACACGAGTCGCATTCCACCCTCTCGTTTGGCTCGCCCGCGACGATGATGCCTGCGTCGCGGTCGTCGTCTGAAGGGACACCTGCAATCCATATGGCGACTGCGCCGTCGAGTCCTGTTGATGTCCCGCGGAACTGGGGCCGGGACCGGGAGCGGCTGGATATCATGAGTGCATCCACCTCGAGTGGGAGCCCCGCTGGGATCAGCACGGCTGCTCAGTCGTTTGTGACGGCGCCTGCTACGCTGGCGGAGTCTACGGAGTCGGGTGGTGGACGGACAGTGTCGAGTTGGGGTGATCTTTCTCACTTGATTGACCGTGCGGATGGAACGTGGAGGCCTGCACCTGTTTGATGAACCTTGATGATGATGATGATGATGATGATGATGATGATGAAAAAGCCGAAGGGAACATGGCTGCTTTGCCTTTGCTTTGCAATGCTAGATTTGTGGAAAAGCCTTCCCTTTTTTTTTTTTACGGATTTTCGGTCTCTTTTTTCGTTATCTGTAAATATCTATCTCACGAGTCTCATTTTACTTACCTAGGTCCATTCCTCATCGTCCTCCCTATCCCCCTCTTCCCCTTCCCCTTCCCCCCTTCATCCTGCTCGCTGCCCTGCCCCTTGTTTTTCTCGCGATACATAGTTCCTCTCCATGACGCCGTCCATTTTTCCATCAATGACCTAATTACTGAAACGCATTCTTACCCTACTTACCCACCCATGTCTCTGTTCTCTTTCTCCCTTTCGCGACGTGCGAAACCTGACTGTTTCTCTCCGGTTTTCTTTTCTCCATTGCAACATCACTTACCATTTCCACATTCACAAAGACACTTCTAATTCTTTTCATTTTCCTCCATGATTGTTCCCCCCCCCCCTTTTACAGAGTGTAGTAATCAGAGCATCATTTGTTTTTTCTGCGTCGTCGCGATGTCTTGAAGTCGATGTTTGATGTGTAAAGTCATAGGTCCATTCTTTGCCAAATGGGGAACTGGTCAACAACGTCATCTGTTGATCCGGGTTATCCCGTGGTTAATGCCTCTCCACCTCATCCAATGGTGTCCTTGACAAATCTTCCGTCAGAAATCTTGATCGCAATATTGAATCAGTTGGACTACGTCTCCATCTTACAATGTTCCTCGGTGACACTGCCCTCCCTCCCCCTCCCCCCCCCCCCCATTCAATCTTGTACATGGCAGATTCTGAACCGTCATATCCGTTCGTTTTTTTTTTTTTTGTAGGTATGCAGTCGCTTCAACAAAACGATAAGAGAAACTTCGGAACTCCAATATACTGTCGAGCTTGGTCTAGCTGGGATGTCGGACAACCCCACCACCACCACCACCACCACCAGTCTTGCTCCCGCTGAACGTCTTGCCCGACTACGAGATTGGCGCACTGCCTGGGCGAGCCTTGACTGGAAGACGAGGTCCATCGTCAAATTAAATGGACTGTGCCATGCTTATGAACTCGTTGGAGGGGTCTTTGTCAAAGGGGCTATTGGTGGAGGAGATTTTGTGGAATCTTGGCTGCCCTCGACTGTTGGAAGTGGTCACCAAGTCCATCGGGATGACCTGCTGATCGACGCCAGAGATTTTGCCATGGATCCGGCGCAGGATCTTATCGTGTTCATAGTGGATAACGTGTGAGTCCCCCCCCCCCCGGTTTTTTTTGTTTTTGTTTTTGTTTTGGAATGGTGGTGATGAAGGCCCGTTTTACAGTAGCCCGTTTGCGATGTTCAACCAAGCAGGGATTGTTAGGCTGTATATACGAACTCTCTCGACACATGTAAATCACCCCGACGCACATCAACCCGACCTCGAATTCCTTGTGTCCCCGAGCTCTACATATGGCACATTTATTCGAAGCATCTTGATGCAGGTCGCAGATGATATCGTGGCTGTTCTGATCAGCACGGGGTGTCACCGACTTCTCATTTGGAACTGGAAGGAGGGTTTCCTCATCAGCGTTCGTGGTGACCCATTAAAAAAATGACAGTCTACTACAAATGCTGACTTTGCCCGCAGGATTCTGCGGAGCCTGGAAATTCTCTTCCATACCAGATTGCGGACTTTTCGTTGATCAGCTCTCGGGCGTATATCTTGACGACGGTCGAATCTCCTGGATATATTCACATAAACTATTTCGATTCAAAGCCAGGATCTCATCGTGTCGCGCTGGCCCGTCTTTGTCTCCCTGAAGTTTTGGGTAACGTCGCGGTGGGACGGTTGACCGTGCATACGGGTCCGTTCGAGACGCCGTCTTCGAGCTTGCCTTTTGTGACGTCTCCAGACTCTCGGATCCATGTCATATCGATCCGATATGAGGTCGGCGCGAACCTTTCCTTTGATTACCGCCTGTTTGTCCACAATCGCACGTTCCTCTCGTATGTTGCGGATTATGTGGAAGACGAAACATCGTGGGGTCGAGGGATTGGCTGGTATTTTTGGGGGCCTAGCGCCACTCGTATGATTGAGGATGATGTTCCTTCCTCGTGGCTCCGGTACGCAACAAGTTTTCAAAGCATCGAATGTCAACGGTTATTCTATCCCATTTAGTTATGTTCACGGACAACGGGTCGTTCTTCCGCAAGGCCGCCTTGATACTCGGCCCAAGACATTGCAGGTGTTGGATTTCAACGTACATCCTTCACAGACCTCGGAGCATACTGTTCACAGCGACTGTATCGCCAAAAGGATAGTAGATATAGATACGAAACCCTGCACCATCGCGGGAGGTTTAGTATTTCAAAGGGAGGTGACAACGAGGCTCCCGTATACGGTCACGACGCGTGTCGTTCCTGAATCATATTCGTCGTATATGATAGACGGGGAACGGATTATTGGGCTCAAGGTTTATCAATTTTTTAACATCTTTTTACTTGCGAGGAACTCATTCTCCACAGGCCGGAGGACACGGTGACGAGGAGTTGAGGGAGTTGCATGTCTTTACGTTCTGAATTTTTTGTTTTCATGTGAAAGGTTTCGTCTCTGGTACTTGCCGATGTGAGTGGGGGGCTTTTTTGGTCCAGGTCAATTTGAGGATCAGGGTAACAAACGATTGCATCGTTCAATAACTAGTTAACTAGGTATCACCACCAGAGTTGCTCTTGCGTTCACTGGCATCTATATAACCCTAAACATCCTGCGGAAATGGACGGTGATCTCCCAAAGATATGGATGAAGCTTAAGCTTCAGAGAGATCGATATCCAAGGAAGCCTAAATTTTTATACCCCATGACCTACGCCGCCTACGCACTTTTATATCCTCTTCATATTAAAAGGCGCCATCGAATTTCATGATATGACGGCGGGCCGCCCGAGTTTATGCAGATGACTGGCGGTGTGAGTGCCCTGCTGAATTTTACTGGCTGAGAGCTTGCTCTCACCACAGATGACGGTGGAATTTAATGGGTAGCTTTCATGCTGTTTTTGGATCCACTGGTCCACCCTGAGAAGGTAGTCAAACTGACGAAAACCCATTAAAGCAATGTGGAAAATAGATAAAATGTCCGTGGTCATCGTCGATAGGGGGGGTTCTGTGGAATCCATTTACCTCTCACATCAGATAGTTGACAAGCCTTCAGCTACTTATGCGATGCACGGAATACGGAGTCACTCTTCGGACAAGGGATCTGAAAGAAAGTCCAGACTGTTTCCACCAGCTGAACAAGACGGTTGTTGTTCGGGGATTCGGGCAGAGCGGGATTGCCTAATTTAGAGAACAATCAACAATCGGCAAGATCCGCGTCGGGGTTCGGCTGTCGCTTGTCAGCAACCCGACTCATCGCGGCTGCCATCGCTCCCGACGCTGCGTTTCGTCGTCGACTGTGTCCTATAAGGTCGACGAAAGGCTAGCTGGGTTCACCTAAAGATTATGCTTGATCATACTGGTGAGTGGGCGCTTTGACCTCGGTGGACCATGTGGCTCATGAACAATGGATGGCCAAGCGGGGACAGTTTATAAACAATTACTTGAACCCACCGCCCCCAACCAACTCTCTACAAAAGACATTTCTCTCACCTCGCAAGATATGCGCAGCTTCTCCGTCCTTGGCCCTTATAACCTCAATATCTCTCTCTCAACAGTCCTCCCTGGAGATTTCTCGATCTCGTTCCCCAAGACCCGTCGTGCTAGCTCAGAACCCATCCGCGATTCCGCATCAAAGAATACTCGGGAAAACTTTGCCGAACACTATACCATGGCCATTTCAGATGAAGAGGTAAGCGTTTTCCTGGTCAGTAACGCTAAGATTTACTAACAGTCAGCCAGGAATCCCAGCAAGCACGGGCACCATCCCCAACCCCAACAGAAATAGACGACCCAGAACCCGAAGCAATTCTTGAAGATCTCAAACGACTCGGTATCAAAGTCCGGGACTATGCATACCCCCAATCCACCGATCCTGGTCCATCCCAAGCGGAACCCGCCACATCTGCCTACGCAGCGCCAACCTCGTCCCCGTCCTCATCGAACCCGATGTATGGGAATGCCGCCACGGAGGTATTTGACCAATACAAGGGCATCGCCGAGTTCGAGTTCCGCCTGCGGCAGGATCCCCGGACATACCCCATTCAGGGCAAGACCCTCCGGCGGCTCCTCGACCTCGGCTGGGCCTCGATGGGCGAGTGCAAACAGCGCCTGCACCAGATGGACTGGGAGGCGATGAAGGACTACGACGCCGTGGCATCAGAGTACCCCTGGAAGCCCTGTAAATGGAGCACCGTCCCCGACGCTGTGGAGCGCGAGCAGCTTTTGGCGTCGCGCGGGGCTTACTTTGTCGGGGTGGATCGCGTTCGGTGGCAGATGGAGGCATTGGAGGAGCGGGAAGCACGAGAGCGTGTGTTGGTCGAGGAGGCGGAGGAACGGATGCGGATCATGGAGGAGAAGCGGCAGGCGGAGGTGGCGGCGATGGCACCGTTAATGAACGAGCATGAGGAGTCGTTGATGATGGAGCTCGAGGCCCTGCCGTTGTCCAAGAAACGCGGGCTGGAGCGGTCCGCGTCTACCCCTAGCTGCCCCTCGAATAGCGCTTGTCAATCCTTTTCTGTCGCTGCTGGACCCAAGCGTGCACGTCTCGACGGCCAGACATCGGCGTTGGGGTCTGCGACGACGAAACCTCTCCCTGTTCCGCCTGCGCCGCCGAAGCAGTACCCGGCCCCGCTGTCGTCGTATGATCCGGCCCTATACCCCGAGGCGGCGAGTGTGATCGGGGCGGAGGCGCGTCCGCCGTTGCCGCCTCAAAGAGAAGACACGCCGCCGCTGGACAGTGGCGAGTCGGATGGGGAGAGTGCACTGGCTGGGAATGGGCATCCATTGCAGCGCAGGAGGAAGGGGTTGAAACGGTCGTTGAGTCGCACGCAGACCTTTACGCAGCTATAGCTTGCATTCGATGTGTGATGAATGTCTCCTCCTTTAATACTTTTTGTGTACTAATGAATGTTTCCTATTTATTACCAGCCTGTTCTATGTGTACATTCTGACTTGATGCTGTGGATTTGAAGCTTGGTTTTTTGTGGACACGATCTTAATGTTATCCCTTTTTCTTCAATGGAATGAATCAATGGGATGGCTTGAGCGATTCTTGAAGGAAGCTGAGTATTACAGTTTGTTCTTGAATTTACCATCACATTGAGCATTAAAAAAGTTCACGAGGAACAAAACATGGGTTCAACCTGTCATAGATATGTCAACAACGTGAAATGATGTGAAATGTGGCAACGAGGTGAGCCAGTTATTTACGGGTGGCTCAACGGATTGAGCCATTGACTGGTACGTCGTGTATGGGCTTGCAAGCTTGAACCTTGGACTTGCTCTTCTTTGGTCTTCCAGGATTACTCGAAAATAAATGTGGGTTATTTTTGACTTGCACAGAAATAGCATAAGTATCAAAAATAGCAGCGGATCAGACGCATACAGATATCAGACTCATTAACGCCCTGGCGATGGGATATGATATATATGTGCCGTCAACAACAATCTTCTCTCTTCTCCTCCCCTCCCCGCTTCGTCTCTTGATTCCCCCCCACGCTCGCTACCAGTTCCCCTCCCTTCGTATTCACCATGCTGCGCTCTTTTGCCTCAGCGACGGCTGTTCTCGCCGCTGCCGTCATCCACACCGCTTCGGCCCAGACGACGACGTTCCCCCAGGGTGTCCTCGCCTCAGGTACGATGGGACCGAACAACCCACCAGAACCCACCATGGGCACATCAATCAACCAGACGTCATACGCCCGCTTGCTGAGCGTCAACTCCATCGATGTATCTTGCCTCCTTTAAACCTTGTCGCCTGCCGCCAAACTGATTTGGTACACTAGGATTTCTGTCTATTCGCGCCTCCCACGATGCAGAACATTTCGGACTCTGAGGTGACTCCCCAATTCGATTGGGGATGTGCGGAAGTTCTGATATTTCCGAAATAGACCTTTGAAGTTGCTTGGTGTACACAGCCACGGAACAACGCTCGTGTCATCCCCGATGGCACTCTTACTGGCCTTTCATTCCTCAAAACAGGCAGGGCTCTTTTTTTTTTTTCACCGCCACATGGAACGTTTCTAATTTTCCTCCCTCCAGACTTTTACGTCCAAGTTTATGGTTACGGAGACTTTACAAAATTGAACATTCCTTACGGAGACTACGGAGGGTACGTCTGCTCAACGTCTGGTGATGACGGCAAATTTTGAATATGATTCAGTGAGCTCGATCCCCACGGAGCCTATGGCAGCGGCAACCCCGTCGGCGGAAACGTTACCTCGAACATCACGGGCAGCAACCAGCATTTCCAAGAATGGATGGTACGATGACCTACTGTCTCTGTAGTGTTCGACGCTGATAGCCTGACACCCGGCAGTTGTACATAGTACATGCGGTTTTTTCAACTCGCATGATGGGAGCACGATGAAGCTAACACCCCGCGCTTCCGCTCTAGGATTACAACCAGTTCTGTCTCCGTGTCTGCACGAACGCCAACTCGACGTACAGCGCCGAAGCCATGTGCTGGCACGAGCTCGACGAAATGGGATGCCAATTCGTCATGCCCGGAAACTACAATTTTAACAACACATTGTGAGAACTCCTCCCCTCCTCCATGATTCATCCGTCTCGAAAATTCATCGCCTAATCTCCCACAGCGAATCATGCGATGCCGAGGTTGCGTGTAAGTAGTCCCTGGCCCAATTCATCGCCGCAAAACCAAAAAGAAAAAACGAAAAAAAAAAAACTGACTTGTATCGTTTCCCACAGACCCACCAGGCTGGTACCCCGCCGCCACCGTCTCCGGCAGCACCACCTTCTCCGAGTTCGCGCAATACTTCACCGGCCAAAACCCCGACGGCAGCGGCTACACCGTCGGGGACACTATTACCCCTGCGGCGCCGTACATGACCCCCTCGTCCAGCAACTGCGACACCACCGCGACGGTCAGCAACGGCATTGCCCTCAACCTCCTCGGCGTCACTGGCTCGGCGCCCAGCGGGCCTGCCGCGACCGGCGCAAGTGGTGTGTATCTCCTTTCCCCCATCTCTCTTTCTCTCTCTCTCTCAGTGGAAGATCGCTGATGATGTCATCATCATCAGCTTCGAGGACGGCCGGAACAACGAAGCAGACGGGAGCTGCTTCTGCTAACAGCAGCACCGGCAGTTCGAACGGTGCGAGTCGTGCTTCGTCGCAAGGGCAGGTGTACCCGTTGGTCACATTCTTCGCTCTCTTCTCTGGGCTTGCTGCCGTTGTGCTCTTCCATTAGTTGTTGTGTCGCTTTGTCCGGAACTTTAAAAAAAAAACTTTTGTATATGGACTCTTTGATTTATACCCTAGATCTCACTGTTCTTTTTTTTTTCCAACTTAAGTACTGATAAAATGATAATATTAACGTTTGGGTACGCTTTACCGTTCTGGATATAAAAACCGGGGCGATTCTTTGAACCGGAAAAAACTATCTCTTAAGCGCCGTTGTGTGCGGTCGAGAACCTTGGGGGTTGTCAGCGTTGTCAGACCGAACCCATTTGTATCGGATCGTCTTGATCTTATGCGACGGCTTCGAGCTTGGAAGAGGTTTGGAATAACTCCTGTCGCAAGTGTGTGTATGTTCAATTGGTAGCTTTTCGGGGTTCAACCGATTTCCATTGGATTTCCAGGCTCCCGCAATCGAACATTGTCTGGTTTCGAGACTAGGTGTACCTTCACCTGTAGGCGACATGTTGAGCGCAGTGTTACGTCGATAAAATCGGACATTGCGAGGTCAGGAGTGATTGGTACGATGCTAGAGTGGTGGTGGGGGGGGGGGGGGCTTTGAGTTTGCTTTGGGTGACCACTGGGGAATTATATATATTGTCCTTCAGAAGCTGCTGAATGGGGGGTGTCGCGTCGACATGTCGTTCTTCCTTTCGACATGGAAACTTATAAACTTATGAAGGTGGACGTTCATATCATTGGCAAGGGTTACTAGAGGAAGGAACTCGGACGAAGAAGCAACGTCTCAGTGGAGTACCCACCAGATAAGATCAAGTTAGTATCGGGGGAGAGCCTTTCAGAGATTGGCTAGAGGCCAAGCGGGTAGAAAAGCTGGATTGGGCGTCACAGTTGCGCAGTAGATTGTGCGATGCCGTGTTGGAGCAATAATGTCATCTGACCTTGATTTCTAGGGCCATAGTTTGGTATCGCTCGATGGACAACTTGAATGAATGAAGATCTTCTAATCGAAGGTTGCCCAGGCTAAACGTGGAATGGTCATTGGCGATGCCACACATCCCCAGGATGCTAGAGGCGCTGTACGGATGGACATAAGAGACGAACGTAGCGATCCAAACCCATATATGATTACTCGCTCGATTCTACTCGTTCATGTCGAGCCCTCCATTTCACGAGCCCCTTCTCGAAAGCATCGTTGTGCACACCCTGGGGAACGAGGCAGAATGTAACGCCTTTCGTAATCGAAGGTATGAACAAGGGATATATCACTTTGCAGAGACACTTGCCAAGTTTCTCGACTTCCGCGTTTCGGTGTTCATCATCGAAAAATAACTGGATAAGGGGGTTGTCGTTGTATACCACACCTATGAAAAGGCAGAAAATGGATATTGACCATCTCGGAATATGGAATTCCCGTGTTTTCGTGGAGTTTCTTGAAGTGAGTAATCTTGGATCCTATTAGGAACACACACGATTCGGTAGTGAGGAACATGAGTTGGGAGGGGTGATTGGGAGGGCATACCTGGGTATATCTCTAGTTGATTGAAGAATCGTATCGCGGCCAATGGTTGATCATCTTGGGTATTCGGCGGGATAAGGAGGAGTTCTAAGGCCTGTCGCGCTCTGTCAATATCGGCATTGAGTTGACGGACAAAATAAATTTGAGAACGATCAGACGCACAGCCTAGGAGCCTCAGTGCGTGAGCATGCAGCTATGGTGACCCCAGCTCCGCGGAGGCGATGCAGGATTTGGGGAACGTGGGGGTAGAATTTGACGGGCTCGTCGTGTCTTAAAGGCCGCCGTTCAGTCTAAGTAGATCCTCCAGATCCCATGACATAGACCTATCAAGAACTTCATTGAGGGTATCCTTGTTTCGATGGAGAGGTCCTACATACAAAGCAAGAGTAAGTGTTATTGATGTTTGACACGGAGAAGGGATCGACCTGTGACATGGGTGTCTATCCACAAGTCCCAGAGGGTATAGCTGACCGTGAACCACTGCTGCTACAGATGAAGAGTGATTTTGCAACGTACTCCAAGTCGAACGCGATGAGTTTTGGAAGTTGCCCAGGCATTTCAAAGGAATGAAAAGAGTGTGTTATCGGTAAGTTGGCCTTGGCGCCATCAATATTTGTATACAAATCTACTTCACGTCACCGGCGGACTCCCGCAGGGTGGCTGCGCTTTCGTTATTATCTCCTTCCCCCCCTCCTCGACCTGCCCAGCGACCAGCAAGACTTTGAATTCCGGTGCAAGCCACCATGCAGGTTTGGGCGAGGTACCTCATACTGGTTTTTGCAATCTTTGTACGTCATATATCCAATTTCAAACGTGGGCCTGTTATTATTCGGCTCGCTAAACCGCCTCCAACAGATTAGCTTTCATTTCATCCTGCAATTCACTCATGAAGATTATGGCCGGGCCACTTCACTTTCAAACATCACCTCTCATTTCAAAGACAAAACAAAGAAAGTGGATGTGTACAACCCGACAGTGTCCGCTGGCGACGACGACTATTACTATTCTCCGTCTGGGAAGGGCAATCACACAGGCTTGGCAATAGACCGACGCGCGAATGCCACTTTTGTCATCTTGGCCCGGAATGGGGACGTGGACGACGTTATACGGAGCGTCCGCGAGATCGAAGACAGGTTCAACAGGAATCACGGCTATCCTTACGTCTTCTTGAACGAGGAGCCTTTCGCGGAGGACTTCAAACGGTACGTCGATTGATTGATTTGTCGAGAAGATAAACCATCCATTCCTCATCTGAACAGCCGCGTCTCTATCATATCACCCTCCCTCATGGAGTTTGGCCAGATACCCCACGATCATTGGTTCCAGCCAGACTGGATAGACGAAACAAAAGCCAAAAAGTCGCGGGATAAGATGAAGGAGGAAAAGGTCATCTATGGAGGTTTGTGGCTCGTTGTCTTTCGTTTGATTGTCCTGATCGATTCTCGTGTAGATTCTGTGTCGTAAGTTTGCCTTTCTAACTATCCCTGAAAAGAAGGTGACAATGCGCCGATGTAGATATCGCAACATGTGTCGCTTCAATTCTGGCGTACGGTTGTCTTTCTGTCCATGCTTTTATGTATATGTGCCTCATCTTGCCCTGCTAGTTCTTCTTTAGACATGAGCTGATGCAAAAGTACCGCTGGTACTGGAGAATCGAGTGAGTCGATAAATCTTTGCAAATTTTCAATAGTATTCAACGCTTCGTAGGCCCAGGGTTCACTTCCATTGTAATATCAACTTTGATCCGTTTCTCTACATGGAGGATCATAATAAGATTTATGGTAAGTATGGGGACATTGGGATATTTCCGCGCCGGAAACTGATCCTTCTTCGGATACAGGATTTACAATCACATTGTACGAATTTGAGAGAACTATCCCTACGCTCTGGGGCCACGTTCGAGGTACAGCTGCGTCGTCAACTCCCCCCGTCTTGGTGACTAAACCATACTCACACCTCAGACTTCATGGCACAACACCCCGAGTACGTCTCCGAAAACAACGCTATGGGGTACTTGTCGCACGACAACGGCAAACGATACAACCTATGCCATTGTAAGCATCGTGCACCGGCCACCGTGTTCCTCCCCCCTTTCTGACTACTATATGCGGCCCAAAGTTTGGAGCAATTTCGAAATCGCAGACATGCATTTCTGGAGGGGCGATGCATACATGAAGTTTTTCGAATATCTGGATTCGCAAGGCGGGTTTTACTACGAGGTTCCCTCTTTCTCGCGACGTTCTTTCTTTCGAACTCTCTTCGCTCATGATCGACTTTTGTGTCCGTAGCGGTGGGGAGACGCCCCTGTCCACAGCATCGCAGCTGCCATTTTTGCGCGGAAAGACCAGATACATCTCTTTGAAGATATAGGATACGAGCATGCCCCTTATACACATTGTCCGAAGAATGTAGAAACGTGGCAGAAGAGCCGCTGTTCGTGTGATCAGAAGAGGAATTTTGGTGAGTTCTCCGCATCTCTACCAGGTCGATCGGGGCAGACGATGACCCTCGAATTAATAGACTATGATGGATATTCGTGTATGAAGAAGTGGGAAGCTGTGATGAATGGCTAGTACCATTTGATTATCTATCGCCTCCTTCCGTCTTGTCGTTCACCCATCCATAGATTTTTTTGACCGTGCTACCTAATATTTCTTGCTTTCCATGTTCTGTAATGCCTACTATTCAAAATTTCACAATCGCTTTAGTAGTCATAATCCCTGGACTTGCCCAACTCGAATACTTAGAAATCTCGCGGTGGTACAAAACATAGATGACTTTCCTTCTTCAACATTCGCACTCTGAGGGAAATCGTGATCAATGCCTTTCTATGTAACCCGAACAAAAATACTAGTTGTCACGACAAAGTTTCAGTAGCCGACTGCATACATACTAGACTCCAGCTAAGAAACAGCGGAACTTCTCCACACGAGCCGGAAGAGTATCGCCTTGTACGATTCCGAAGTTCTCGTTGTAGAATATGATCGGCAGCATCTATGGAAGGGCATTGCAACGGTCAGGCCGGAAAAAAAAGAGGTTTGAGGGAATGAAGGAACACACGCACGAGCACCTTGTACTGCGACCAAGCGCAACTGGGCAGTTCGGACGACGGCATCAGTAACAAGCGGGTTATTACTAGACTCTACTAGCCAATAAGTACTTAGGGGGTTCGCAGACTCATCGTTCGAAGCGGCACTGACGTCGCATGCCTTCCAATAATGCGGCAACAACTTGAGTCCGCGTGCTCTAACTCAGCTGGATTGATGGGCGGGTTTTCTTGAATGCGTCTGTTGAGATCAATATTTGCTATACTGGCGGGCAATGCAGGATGGGCATCGTGGACTCGGACGCTTTGGATCATGTCGTGCAAATAGACAGGTGCGGCCATGAGAGGACCATTGAGGTTGTGTGACACGGCACACCGTGAGTTGGCGGTGCATGACGTTCTTTGTCAATCTTGGCTGACCTTCCTACGATAGTTTTGTGGGAAGCGAGAGGACGCGACTCGACCAGGTTCGTTGTACGCTTTCGCACGGCATTGATGAGCCCGAAGTTAAATGGTCCCGGCGAACACGGGGCTGGGAATGCCATGAATGCGGACTCCTTTGTATATTTCAGTTTCATACCATAGCTACGTTTGACAAAGCCGAATGTGCGCTCTCAATATCAGCCTGAGTACCGCAAACAATTCATCGACGATTTCGGGTGAAAAAACGATGGTGTTAGTGGACTGAGAGTCAAGGAGGACGAGAGTGGGACGGCCTGTGATACGTTACAAACAAAGTCGCAGCTCCCTCTGCCAGCCACACAACTTGAAGAAACCAGTCAGGGTGCAAGGGAATAATAAAAGAGAGGTTCAACAAAGCCTGTACATATGAGCTTTTTGCTGAACACCCCCAGCCCTCAGTCTCTGTCTACCAGTAGCTCGTCATTGGCAAACTTCGCCAACCATGATTTTACCCCTCCCAAAAGCACATACGCCGTGGAGGTTGTCGTCCCAGTTTGATTGAGGTAATCTTGATACCTAAAGGATTTGAGTCAGCACCGAAGGGGAAACCAAGTTGTCTAGCTTATAATATTAATGCATACCACCCGGCGCACCGCGGTCCCCTGCCGGAAGAACTACCGCAATAGAAAACAACTCTGCTTGTGTGACGGTACTTTCCCAAGAAAGCGGGGAGATCGTCGTAAAAGGTTTGCGCGTGCCAGTTATCGCTCCCCCGAACATGACCGCCCTGCGAGATATGATCCGTGAGTTTCTCCACATTGATGAATTGCTCAAAGGCCGACCCCATGATCATTCCAACGAACGTCGATTACGGCAAAGTCGGATGCTTTATCGCGGATCAGGGACGCCAGTTCCTCGACTTGGACCAGTGGAGCCTTGGAATGTACCGCTGGATACGCGTCCCACCATCGTAACAACGGATTCGTTGGTGTATCATCCGGAACTGGACCATTGGATTTGTGCGCCGTAATCTGATAGGAAGCTAAAGAACGTTAAGCAGGCAAATTGATGCATTCGACGCATCCCTACCGACGAGCGAATTCACGTCAGGCCTCACGGTAGTTCCCGTGATACAACAATCGATTGACCCACTGCACGGTTTCTCAAGATCATTCTTGGTCTCAAGGAAATGCACATCTGAGGGTCACATAAGACAGAAGTCACGAGCGCAGTTGTCCTACCTGTGAAGCCGGCGTCTTTGAAGAGCGCCTGGTATTCTTCAAGTTGAATGCATCCAGATACGCAGTTGATGTATGATGTCAAATCCTTGCGGATTTCATCCGAGAAGGGTTGTTTTGCTATTATCTGCGTGAACGATTAGGTTGTGTATTATCTTGCGCGATTGAAATCTCACATCGTCGATAATCACTCGGCCACCGGGTTTGAGAACACGGTAGATCTCTGTCAATAAGTTCTCCTTCCCAGCCTTGGGCAGAAGATTGATCACGCAATTGGAAAGAATGCAGTCAATCGTGTCCGAGGCAACCGGCAAGGAATCTGCGAGGGACGCTTGAACAAAAGTGACGTGAGGTGGTTTAAGATTTTGCTTCTTTGCATTGTCGCGAGCAAGAACGATCATATCCTGGTCCGACAAAATTCAGCATGAAACGAAAGGCTACAAATGGACGCCTCACACCAGATACGTCAAGTCCAATGGCTTGACCAGTCGGGCCAACTCTCGCGGCCGCAAGGAACACGTCAATTCCGCCACCCGAACCCAAGTCTAGGACTTTTTCTCCCTAAGTTGGTCCCAGGAGTTGATATCGTGACACTCCGCCGAACCCAGAGAAACCAAACGATACCTTTTGCAAAGCAGCTGCACTAACAGGATTTCCACAACCTACGCCGAAATGCGCCCCGGATGGCACAGACTGAACGTCCTCTTCGGTATAACCAAGTGATCTTGTTACTTGTGCGGCATCTTTGTCGAATCAGCGAATATATCAGTCAAGTTTGCCAAAAAGTAACACATGACACATTTTACAAGCTGCAGGAACACTCGTTTGTGCCTTTTCTGAGTAGGCTCTTGCAACAGCGGCAATGAGAGCAGTATCGTTCAGTTCAGAGATCGCTGGAGTTGGAGGTGGCATGATGATGATTTGAATTTGAATTTCGAATTCGAATTGATCTATTCTTCGTCACACTTGTCATCATCACGCTCATCCGATTCTTGTAAGCGGGACCTAGAACACGTAAGGACCGTGTAAATCCTCAGAGGGTCCAAGAGAACAACGACTCTATAATGCATACCTAGAACACGTAAGGACCGTGTAACTAGTGGTATATAAGTATACAGAGGAGTGGATGAAGACAACAATACACTTACATCCTCAGAGGGTCCAAGAGAACAACGACTGAGGATGTAAGGTATCGATTGTCGATATATATATGGAGGACGCGATCACGTGGGCAGAGCGATGATATATGACGTATGTCCAACACACCCCCATCAGCGCGACGGAATGAACGTGAGGGAGGAAAATATATGAGTAAGGTAGTCAAGAACGACGAACCAGGCCCAGGGATTTACAGTGTTTCTCATGTAATGCTGGTGGTAAGGCTTTGGTGAAGATGTCGGCGACCATGTCAACTGTTGAAACCCAGGACGTCTCGAAGGCACCGGAGTTGACGAGGTTACGAAGGAAGTGGTGACGGACGTCGATGTGTTTCGTTCTATTGTTAATGGCATCCGATTCTGCTAGGTGTATAGCGCTCTGATTGTCACATAAGATGGGGAAAGGGCGCGGTATGGGTAACTTGGTACCGTCGAGGAAAGATCGGATGGCCATCGCCGCACGAAAGCATCCGCCCAGTGAGAGGTATTCTGCCTCTGTGGATGACAGTGTGACAGTCTTCTGTTTGCTCGCTGAATAGTCGACGAGGGATCCAAAGAGGAAGATCGCGTAGCCTGAGATACTGCGGCGGTCTACGGCGTCGGAAGCCCAATCAGCATCAGAGAATCCACAGTCGGTCGGGAGGATCAGGGCATCTCGTGGACCGACAGGTTGCTGGTCGAAGTTAAACTCGAGCGCAAAATCGAGGGTTCCACGTAGGTATCGTAAGACTCCCTTGGCCGCTAGCATGTGGGCACGGGTGGGGTTCGAGTTGTACTGACCAAGAGCTGACGCTGCATAGGATATGTCCGGGCGCGTGCAAATGGCAAGGTAAAGGAGGGACCCAACCAGTCGCTGGTAGTTGACCTTCAATTCGTCATCCGGGATGTCAGGTAGAGCATTGGGCGGCGCCAGTGGTAATGCATGGAGAGGATGTCGTAACGGGACCGGAGAGGTGTGGGCATTCATTAAGTTGTGCGCGGTAAGTAGGTCCACAATGAACGGGCGTTGCGATAGCCATAGCTTCCGTTCGTTAAGGTCTCTCGTGATCCGAATTCCCAGGTAAAGTGAGGCAGGACCTTGGTCTATTACCTCGATGCGCTCGTTCATCCTCCTCAGTACCCAGTCGTAGAGCTCCATCGAGTTTGTGGCCACAAGACCGTCGTCGACGTGGACCGGCATGATGATCGTGAGGTCTTCTCCTGTGGTCGGCATGGTTATGGATGGGTGTGGTGGTGATGAGTAACGTGCAATGAAAACCGCCTGATCAATCTCGCAGGGTACGAACCCGATTTGCTCTAAGATGGACCGGAGGAGGAGGTAGAACTCCCGAGATGATTGTCGCAGTCCGTAGATCGCCCGCTTCACGAGCATGCAATTGTGCTCAGGTCCCATACCAGGGAGTGCGAAGCCAGGTATGTTCTTGCAGTAGATGATGTGTGACAGCGGTGCATTGAGGAACGCCGTCTTGCAGTCGTACGTAAGGATGAACCACCCCTTGTTGGTAGCGAAGGCGAGGACGATCCTGAGGCTACTCAAACGAGCAACTGGCGCGTAAGTTTTCCCATAGTCTTCCAGGCCCTGGAGGAAACCCAGAGCTACCAGTCGAGCCTTCTCTTTACCCACTATGATAGTGCCATCTGGATTGTACTTGTATGCGTAGCACCAGCGGACGCCAATAGCCTTGCGACCAGGGGGTAAAACCGCCGGTTCGAATACCTCACGTTCGACCAGGCTATCGAATTCTCGGTGCATCGCGGAGTTCCAGGTCGCCGAATCAGGACGCGCCGACGCTTCACGGGAGTTATCTGGTGGTTTCGTCAGATCAAACTTGCGTGGTAGGCGTGTGGGATCCGGGAAAGCGGCGTAGCACTGTTGTTCGATAATGGTGGAGAGCTCAAGTGCATATGTATCGTCGTAGGTATCAGCCGACGTGGAGGCTGAGGCGAGTAGGGCGAGGAATTCATCATGTGCTGTTCGGAGTGGGTCGGTAGGTGATACTGGAATCGGAAGAGCAGCACCCCCATGAGTAGGGATGTCACCCCCAGGAACCAGGCGGGTTTCAGGCGGCCGGCGAGCATTGCGTTCCTGGATGGTCTCTGGTATTGAGGGAGGGGCGATACGAGTACGCGTTGGGCGAGGTAATGGCGGGATGGACAATGTAGGAGCAGGGTTACGTACCAATGGTGAGCGTCTCAGCATTCCACGGTCGTTCTCGTCGAAGATGACATCCCTGGCAAAGTGGTAGGAGCCATCACCAGTAGCCCGGATGCGCCAACCTATCCTGTTCTCCTCGTAGCCAAGGAAAATAGCCTCGAAACGTCGCGGACTACCAGGGGTTCGCTTCTCCGGAGGTATGAAGGCCCAACACCGACACCCCCATGCGCGAAGATGGGAAAGATCTGGTTTAGCGCGTTTATAAAGTTCATAAGGCGTGACATCTGGTGGTAGTGCTTTGGACGGGAGTCGGTTGCGTAAGTATTGCGTGGTCGTAACCGCATCCATGAAGAATGTGTCTGATAGTCCAGAGTCAGCGAGGAGTGTCTGGGCGCCATCGGTGAGAGTGCGTATGAAGCGCTCCGCGGTTCCGTTCTGGGAGTGGGCATAAGGTACCGTTTGCTGAACGGAGATACCCTTGGAGCTAAAGTGGTTCCCTAACATACCCTTGATGAACTCCAAGGCACCATCACATCGGACAGACTTGACCAGTGAACCTGTTTGACGCTCGACCTCAGACTCCACGAGGAGATACTTTTCGTAAGCCTGGCTTTTCTTGGATAATGGGTATGTGAACCCAAAGTGTGTGTAAGAGTCCAGGATGCTGACGAAGTAAGTGTTACCCGCCGGTGACTGTGTCGGGAAAGGACCACATATATCCATGTGTAGTAGTTCACCTGGGTGTTCCGCGCGCCGGTGGTGTGAGGCAAACGGTTGTTGGGGGCACTTTCCTACTATGCAGGAGACGCAGTGTTCTCGTCCGCCCGGTCCTTTGAATGTGACGCCCTTCACTATATCCTTCATGAGGATGTTACGTGTCGTCTCAGCACTGGCATGACCTAGGCGTCGGTGCCAAAGGTGGAACGTCTCCGCGACAGGCACAAAGGTGATCGTATTGGGTATATGCCCTGAAGGAGCCATCAATGCTACGGGTTCGACAGGGGCTACCGGTTCTGGTGGTAGCAGGAAGTCACACGCCAAGAAAGATAAGCGGTGGAGGAAAGCAGCGCGGAGCGGTACCAGTTCTCCAGAGGGTAGAGGGAATTCAATGGTGGTCCCTGTCGGAAGGAAATGCAGATGTATTCCTTTCTCCTGAAAGCTACCGACAGATAGTAGGTTGATCGGAACATCCGGTGCATGAAGACAGTCCGATAGGGCAATCGTATACTCCTTACCACCGAGCATAGCACGGAAGCGCACTTCGCCACGTGCCAACGTGTTCAGCACTCCACAATTTGCCGTACCCACCGGTGTAGCCTGGTCCGGATGATAAGTCCAGAAGTATCTTCGGTCACGGAAGATGTGCGACGAGGCTGCCGAGTCGAGTGCAGAGTTATACCTATTCGTGATCGTTAGGAAAGCGATCGGTCCCAACGTCCGTTCAAGCTCGAGGAACGGGGCAGCCACGTACGCCTTGGAGGGAGGTATGACGAAAGGTTCACGCGTAGGATAATAGAAAAGAACGTCTGATTTGGGCGATGCTGGTACAGGGTCTACGGTGTCACTGGGAAATGTGGTAGGTGTATCACTCGGCAGGGGTTGCGCGTCGGGTGAGGGGGAAATAGGTAAGTCAACGTCCAAAGCTACATTCGCGTGCTCTCGTCTACGGCCCATACTGAGTCCCTTCACATTGTTCGGGTTGCCTCCATTCGGCGCAACGCAGTGTTCGTGTAAATGACCCACCGCGCCGCAAGTCGAGCACGTCATGTTGCGGGTCCGAGGAACTGTGTCGGAGGTAGAGGTAGGGGGCATGGAAGTCGTCGAGGTGGGCACAGGGGTAGGAACTGTCGGGGCAGGGCGGGTGGAACGTCGTTGTGGTTGGGGGTCCGGGTGTAGGTGGCGATTGCGTACATCGATGGTGAGTACCTTCGTAATCAGGAACTCGATGTGATAGTATAACGGCGGGCACATATCGAAACCATCGTAGGCCAGTTTGCGGACTTCTCGGTAAGATTCATCTTGTGGTAAATTGTCCACAAAATGGCGGGTAAGATCAAAATCTGTGAAATCCCATGGCGTTCCCTGAAGTCGTTGAAGAGCCGTTCGCCACGCCTCGACGAACCGGATGACGGAATCATGGCCGTTGCCACATCGGAAGCGTACAATTTTGTCCTTGATGACACCCGCGCCTGCCGCATCACCACCCCCATATCCACGCGAAAGCGCAGCAAAGACATCTCGGGCGGTGGACGTAACGTTACCATGCATGTCCCGTCGTGGAGGTACCATCGATGCCGGACCTTGGCCTAGTTTGCCTACGAGGATATGTCGCACGATCCCATCTGTGCGCCACCAGTCCTTGTATGCGCTCATCTCGGCCGGAGTCAACTGATTATGGTATGTAGGTGGGTAGGTCGGCTCGGAAAGAGGCTCGGATAGGGTGTTGTTGGTTGAGATATGCGGGTAGAGGCCTAAATTGTCCACCATGTCGATCATCGCTGCGTACCACCGAGGCCAATCACCAGCGGTTGAAAGGAGTGGAATGCGTGATAAGTCAGGTAGCGTAATCTTAAAAGCGGAAGAGTGGGAATTCGTAGGTAAGGGATGATTCATAGGTAACGGTGGTTGATGCAGAGTTTGTGGTTGAAACGGGGATCGCAATGGAGAAGGGTGCGCCGGTTGGTGTGTGTGATGGGGTATCTGAGAGGCAGAGGGAGGAATACGAGGTGACGCACGATGGGAAGGAGGAGAAGCGATCTGGGGATTGTGGTTTGTAGGTATATGCGCGGGAAAAACAGTCGACTGAACCTGGGGAACATGAGGAGGCAATTTGGACGTGGTTGCGCGTGGGAAGGGAGAGTTTCTCGGAAGAGGACGAGAGGGAGAGTTTGGGTGTTTATACGTAGTAGGTTCAAATATCGTAGGGGACTCGTCACTCGACACTCGCGCTTTACCCTTGTATGATGACGGTATTGGGGGCGCTCGTGGGGAGTTTTGAGGTATATGTAAGGGACGAAGGTGGGGTGGAATGTCATAAAAAGGATGTGGATGTGTAGCTGAAAATTTCAACGGTCCGCTGGTGGTCGCAAAGGTGGTCGGTGCAGGTCTGGTCGGTTCCGGAGAGACAAAAACCATGTCGCTGCTCGACGGAGGAATTGGCGCAGAGGCCGGGCGAGACCATCGAGGCCATGCAGCGTCGAAGGCCATCGCGGGGAAGTTTAGGCGTTGATCGATCCAGTAAAAGGACCGAAGAGAGCGTGATTGATGAGTCGTTAGGCGTCCTCGAGGCACGATCTAGGGTCCCTAAAGGAAGCCCATAACCTGTAAGCGGGACCTAGAACACGTAAGGACCGTGTAAATCCTCAGAGGGTCCAAGAGAACAACGACTCTATAATGCATACCTAGAACACGTAAGGACCGTGTAACTAGTGGTATATAAGTATACAGAGGAGTGGATGAAGACAACAATACACTTACATCCTCAGAGGGTCCAAGAGAACAACGACTGAGGATGTAAGGTATCGATTGTCGATATATATATGGAGGACGCGATCACGTGGGCAGAGCGATGATATATGACGTATGTCCAACAATTCTGTCGCCTTCGAGGTGACGGACCCATAATTGAAGGAAATTTGATGTCTTGATATACATTTATAACACGCCGATTTCTCTCCCTACCTCCCTGAGGCATTCCCGGGCCAAAGTTAGCTCGACGAGATTTGCAACATCCTCCTGGCCACTGGTGACATGTTTCAATTCATCATCCATAATATCAAGGGTCGAGGACTTTGCACTCCACACGGACGGTGTCTTTCGAGGTATTGACGCGATCTCGCGAAGGACAAGGTAGAAATGGAAGAGATGTGCACTGGAAGAACGTTTCACTGCATCTGCAATGAGCAAACTTGTGCTCAGACCCGTATCGATCACTGGAGAATGGGTGGGGATCGCCCGGGCGGATTATTGCGTTTGGGAACTTACCAGGTTGTTCAACAGCATATCTCGTTGGGTCGTCCGAAACTCCAGCCCACAAGGATCCCGGCCACAATATCAACTCCAGGAGCTTCCGGAGAACATAGATCAATTCCGTTTCTCGCACCCTGAAATGCAAAAGCACATCAGTTCCAAAATACATCACGAAATCAAGACACTAGCCTCGGGAAAGGAAGATTCCCTCGTAGAGCTACGTCAGCGACGTAAAGTCGTTCGGCATGGGTTGAGGCGATGCTCAGAGCAGCTAGCCGCCTTCGTGAACGCTCTTGATCTGCTTCGATGTCAGCGACTGAGCATAGCGCCAAGTTTGTGAGGACGCGCCTTTCGTTGTATTCGAACAAATCAAGAAGAGCAAGTCGAAACACCAATATGAGAAGCGTTCCCTTAACACCGGAGACCCAGAATCGGTGCTACCCAGCTCGTGTTGCCTCTCACTCTCGACGGGATCAATTTGTCTGGATCTGTTTATGCCAGGTCTAGGAGAGGTGGGAGCTCAATAGTATGGCTCTTGTATGAGCGGCTGCCTTTATGCAGAATCCTGGCGAGTTGACCAACAAGATGGTCAGAGACACGAATATCTCCAAGATGGCGAGCAACGTCAATCTCCAATGAAGCAACGAGAGCGAGATCAAAGGTTTCCTCTGCCTCTTGTATTGCAGAGCTGGATGATCGATTATGTCACGCTGGGCACGTGACGTTCGCGTTGAACAATGTCCTCTACGATCACGCTCACCTGTTGGAGCTTCGGCGATGATTGCGATGGTACCTTCGAAGTCGAAACAGCACTTATCAAGAATGTCGGAGCTCTCAAGGACGCGATAAAGGAGAAGAACAAGCATGCCTTCCAACACGTCGACGCTAAAACCCTTGATCTATGGAAAGTTTCTCTCCCTTTCGATGAATGTTTCGAGGAGAATTTGAAGAAGCTGGAATTCAATGACAAACCACTGCGAGCCTGGGAGAAGATATCCTCGCTCTTTTTGCACATATCCGAGGCTGATTGTCTGGATATAGTTGTAAAGGGTCCTCGACCTGATGGTGCGTGCATCAGCAAAACCACATGCTGATGGCATGGCAATGTCTGGTAGTATGGCAACACAACGTGCCATACTACCAGATCTTGGCCACACCACCCAGCTTTTTGTATGTATGCCATACATCCCAGATACTAGAATGCACTCATATGGTTGTACCATTCATTTTTCGCAACATAATATTTGAGACATAAAAGCCCCTTTAATGTAGTTCATTTCATTAAACAAATGATAATGTGATATGAAACAATAAATAAAATAGGGTTCAATGTCGTGGACGCCACATCTCTTGCTCTCTCCTGCTTCCTGTGTGTCGTCTCTAAAGATCCTCGCAAGCGCGTCCCTTGGTGACCCCATTGTGTCTCTCTGAGCATTGTGGTGTGGTGTGGAGGCTTACCATGGTGTGTTGTCATGTCACAAGTGGAGCGAGGAGGTGTTGCGGGGGACAAGGGACAAGGGGAAGAAGGGAATGTGAGGGACTTTGAGGAGCCAAGAAGACATTGGTTGACACGGCAACATGTCAATATTTGGCACTGTCCAAACTCCATGAACCCTGAGCCGGCAACTTCCGATGTTGAACATTGAACATTGAACCGCAGTCGGAGTGCCTTGTCGCCTCTGTCTTTTTCCCCCATCACCTACAGTGCCTCACAAAACTGATTCAATGTTTGCTACTTTGTGAATACCTTCAAAATAACTTTGCAAATAATGCCAATCAAAAGAAGGTATTAGTACCTGGTTAAAAGCCCTGCTTCAGGACTCTCGGAATCTGCAATAATTATGTAATTCCCATAAAAAATGATCAATATATGATCAAATTACTCCAGGGACTCATTGAATCAGTTTTGTGAGTATGTACAATAAATACAGTATTTTATACTTTAGTACTTGGTATTACCCCCCTTAGCTTTGATTACTGCCTCTACCCTTCTTGGCATACTTTCTATCAGGTTTTGACACACTTCTGGCTCTATATTATTCCACACCTCTGCTGCTCTGTCCCAAATCTCCCAGACTCCCTTGGATGGTGTTGGATATTCATTCAACTTCCTTTTAATATGAACCCAGAGGTGTTCAATAGGATTGAGGTCTGGGGACTGTGCAGGCCAATCCAGCAGAGCAATGGTCTTGCTGTTCATCCATTTTTTGGCCTTCTTGGAGGTGTGCTTGGGGTCATTGTCCTGCTGAAAAATGATCTCCTCTTCAGAGATTCCACTCTCCTCCATGCTGGGCAGCAAATTGTCCTCCAAAATGGACACATACTGATCAGCATCCATCCTCCCCTCAACCTCTGCAAGTCTCCCCACACCTTCCCAACCCATACAACCCCAAACCATAATATTTCCTCCCCCAAACTTGACTGTGCCCTGAATCTCTCTTTCAATAAGTCCCTCACCCTTCTTTTTCCAGACCCATTCCTTGCCATCTGACCCAAACCTGTTGATTTTGGTCTCATCTGACCAAATGACCCTCTTCCAGTCCTCCACTGTCCACTGTCCATTCCCTGTGCTTCATAGCAAATGCCAACTGCCTCTTCCGATGTATGGCCTTTAAGAAAGGTCTTTTCTTCTTTGTTACAGCCTTGAATTCATGTTTTCTGAGAACCCTTCTCACAGTTTCTGGGGAGACAGGATTGGAGATGACAGTGTTGATGTGTTTGGTAGCCTGCACAGCATTGGAGGCTCTCCCTGAGGTGATTTGTGAAAGTATGTTTCGTGTGTTGGTGGGAGAAAGCTTGGATGGACGACCACCAGAAGAGAGATTGCGATGATGAAGAAGATTCTGAAGCACTCTGGAGACAGTTGGTTAGCTGACACCCAGGTTAGAGGCAATATAATGAGTGGAGTGACCATTGGAGGCCAGAGAAAAAATGTTTTCCTTGTCAGAAGAGGAGATAGGGTGCATGATTAATTATGGAGGCTGTTGAGGTTGGATTCTTCCTATACAACTTTCCTTGACAATCCATCAGGGTTCTATTCAAGTTCCATCAGTAAGTCATGACAACTGGTTACCATACAACCAGTGAAGCATTTGATTCTGATAATTGCCATAGGTACTCACAAAACTGATTCAATGAGTTGCTGATTTAATTTAATCATATCTCCATGGATTCTGATCTAAATCATGATTCCTTTATATTCTGAAAGCCCTGAAGTAGGGCTTTCAATTATATACCAAAGGTTTAATTCAATTGGTATTCTTTGCAGAGTTATCTTGAAGGTATTCAAAAAGCAACAAACATTGAATCAGTTTTGTGAGGCTTTTTTTTTTTTTTTTTTTTTGGTCAACAATTTATATAGCGGTATACTAGGGGTACAGTCCGCTTGACATGGAGTAAACTACATCGATCCGAGGATCTACATACGCATGAAGAACAAGCGGCACAAAGCTCTGTCGAGCTGATAAGTCCTCGCGCCAGAACGGGGGAGTCTGTTGTAAACAAACACGTTAGTATGTGCACCCGAATATTTGGCCGCGCGATACAAGAGCACTCCAACCTTGTGAGGTTGGCCGTTAGCGGCGCTGGGGGGTGTCTGCGCCCTACCCACCAAAGAAGCGCCTGTGCGGTTCTTATCCTTCGATCACGTTCACTTGCCAGAGGGGGCTGCACCCCTTTGTACCCAGCGCGCTACCACGCGACTACCGCCAACGGTTGTGTTGGGTGTTGGACGATCCCTAAAGGCAAATGCCCCTGGGTTGTCCATAATAAATTTCCCAAAGACGTCCCAGATGGGAGTGTTCCTCGAGAAGGTGGGCATGTCTGGGGGCCTGGTGGGGTGGTGCAGACATTTGTAGAGTACGTGGGCAAAGTCCTCGACGGACCCTGAACCACAGCAGTTTTGTGAGGCACTGTACCTTCCCATAAGTATGCATCTCCCCCCTCATTTTCCTTTTCTTGCAATGCCTCTCGCTCCCTTTGTCGCATGATAAACCACTAACTTGTGTGGCACCCTCTAGGTAAGTCATTCATTGGCCATGCCATGTCACAAATGCATCACTCACTGTTTTAACAGACTAGGTTACCCATTCAGCAGACACTGGTAAGCCCACACTGCCATGCCATATCACCCACTGACCACCTTCTCCATAGGCTTGTACCACTCTCAACATTTATGCGACTGGTCTGCGATTACATGCCCAGGCATGTGTGCGTGTCTGTGGCGATACACGAGGGCCAGGGAGGTTATGGCCGTTGTCTTGAGGAGGTGCAGAAGGGGGGGTTTCACTGAGTGGCATGTGATGCGTGAGGAATGGATGACGCACGGGGGGCAGCAGGGGCGTTGAATTTGACGTTCCGTTATGTTGTTTTTTTTGTATCCAGGCTTGAGTATAGTAGAGTCTAATATAATGATTATTTCTCAATCTAATTCTGAATGCAAGGAGCATTAATAGGGCCTAGGAAATGATTATGGTGGGATGATGGCCAGAGGGTGTAGCCATAAAAAATGATGTGCTCGCGATGGTATATATGCTTCTATACTGAAAGATGGAAGTGTGGCAATGGCTGGCGATGTGATGGCGACGCTGGCTGGTCTGTTGCCATGCAAGCCAGCAGCATGTGGGTTTGCTGATGTGCGAACCTCCTGTTCATCTGGTCGTCACTGTGAATGGCAATTATCAAGGCGCAGATGCACCTGACCAACACCGCGATAAATGACCACATCTACTTAGTGAATCATCACGCACTTTGCAGCGATCTCCAGGTAAGCCAATCTTCATCGTATTCTCCAAACTGATGACTTTGATTGTTCTGTATAGTTAACATTGTTGACATGTGGAGGAAGCGTCGACGGACAGCGAAGGTTTCTTTGGTTGAAGAACTCCGCGCACTTTTTGAAAGGCTATTAGCTGACTTTGAGAAGATCCCCATCTCACAACGGCAGTTCAACGCTCTTCTTACCGACATTTCCCCCGACAATTGCAGCAGGAGTGACCTTGATACTTTATTCACAATTGGGGAAGGGGACCCGGACCTCGTGACTATTTTTTCAATGGTTCTCTGTTCTCCGCCTTCAGGTGGTACAGAGGAGGCCTTTCATATATTTTTTTTTCTTTCTTTTTTTTTGTTTCAAATTTATTGTGCAGGGGGGGGGGGGCAAAGCCCTCATGGTACACATTACATGCTGACAGGTATTTAGGGGAATGACCTGTTTGGAGTTGGGTGATGATGGCCAAATGGTGTCGGTCGAGGTTGGCGATGAGTTTGAGGTATTTCTTCGAGGGCAGGGAGTTATCAATTATATTGGTGGGGGGAAAGTGGGGGGATGCCCTCCAGCGTTGCTTCCAGCGGCTTTTGATAGTGGAGAGGTGGTCTTGGCAAAGGGCAGTTATGCTGTTAGGGAGGGGCTTCCTACAGAGGAAGGTGGGGAGGAGGGGGGATCTGCTTGAGGTACCTTGCACGGCTTGCTTGGCAAGCTCATCCGCCTGGCCATTCAGAGCGAAGTCCACATGTCCTGGGGTCCAGTGGAGTTGCAGGTCAATTATGTTCCTGGTGGGGCATTTGGCTCTGTCTGATGGTGCCCGGTTACCCCTGAGGCAATGTTGGGCCTGGTGGAGCTTTTCAGCAGTGTTGTGGACCAGGTTGAGGGGGTGGTGGGCTGGGTGGGGGCGCTGGTTGGCAAGGGCGTGGACGGCAGCTTGGCTGTCTGAGCTGATGACAGTGTAGGAGTGGATGGGGGTCTGAAGTGTGGTCAGCAGGTGGAGAGCGAGAGTGAGGCCTACCAGCTCTCCCTCGTATACTGTATGTTGTGAGGCGGGTCTGAGGTGGTATTGGAGGTGTCAGGTTTCTGTTGCGTCAGTGTACATTACCGCAGACACGCTGATTCCTTCATCAAACCCTGAGCCGTTGCAGTAGATGGTGATATGGGCTTCGCGGTGGTGGTCCTCAGCCTCCGTTAGTGCAAGCAGTTTAGTGTTGGGTATGTGTGTTGAGAATGAGGGGATGTAGTTGGGCCAGCAGCATGTTGGGGAGATCCATTCGACTGTTGAGGGGTTGTGGGTGAAGCCTTCAAGGAGGTTGTGAAGAGGGGAACGGTGTCTGTGGACGAAGTGTCTGGCTGCTCAGCGAGTTGGTAGGTGGAGGGGATGGGTAGGCGGGAGTGAGGCTAGTCGGAGTGTGGCTCAGTAGAGGATCTTGTCTAGGAGTAGGTCTACTGGTAGGTTAGCATGTGTGTCAAGAGTATCACCTGCCATGGTGCTGAGGGCGCTGGTAATGAGTTTTGCAGCCCGTCTCTGTACTGGGGCTAGCTTTTTGACCATGGCCACCGATCCAAGGCACTTCTTGCTGGAGGCAGAGGGGGGGATGTTGGTGTACCAGATGTCTGCTGTGTACGTGAAGGCGGGGATGGCCACCATGTTGTACAGTTGACAGATTTGGTGGGCGGGCATGCCTCCGGTGACTTTGGAGAGTCGGGAGACTTGGTTTGACCACCATATTGCATTGGTGGACACTTTGTGGTGGTGGGTGTTCCAGCGGAACTTTGAGTCGAAGATGATGCCGAGATACTTGTAGGTGTGAATGGTCTTGATGGTCTGGGTTGTGTTTGAGTTGTCTGGATTGGGCCTAGAAAGGACTAAGTCAGCAGGAGTTATGTTGCAATAAGTATGTGGAAAGTTCATAAGGGTGAGTGTAACATGTCGTTACAGGGAGCTCCGAATACCTCACATAGCACAGAGTAAACTAGACCAGTGAATGGATTGCTAGGGTACTCATACAGGTGTGAAGATAAGGGCAAGGGCTTATGTAAGGTAAACAACTACCTAAATAGGGTTTGCCATGAAGCCCTAGCCAAACAACACCAGATCCGCTACATACCCCCCTTCAAGATTGCCATTGCAATCTTAACTAGGGCCTCTCTAACCTAGTACAATATTTTCTTCTGTTTTTCGCTATTTCAGTTTTCCTGAAGGCAGTCATCTGGCTGCCACAATGTTCTTACAAGTAAAAACAATTTTTATTGGCAGACAGTTTATGACTGTCGGCGACGAGTAATAAAGCAAGTTGGTTGACACGCGTGTGTCAACCGGAAAGCAGAATAGGGCAAGATAGCATAAAGCTACTTGCTGTGTCGCAATTGTCCATGCATATAAAAAAGAAACAGATTGTAGGCCTGAGGGCCTACGGTTGAGGGGTCTCATTCCCCGGAGTGTTCCTGCCATCGTCAGGACCCGATGTGGAAGGAGCCACCGCAATACCCAAGGAGTCGTTAGACTCCTGCACTGGGTGAGGGTCGTTAGATCCTCCATCAACTGGCATGGCATCCGCAGCCAACGGGTCCGAGGAGTCGTTGGAATCCTGCATGGGGCGAGAGTCGTTGGACCCTCCAGCAGCTGTTCCAAGGTTGTGAGGCCCAGCCTGCGTAATGTCCCTCATTTCAGAGTCCTCTTCCAGGGTGGCCGGCAGCGCCAGCGACAGGGCACCAATGGAGGCGGATACATTATCCGCCGAAGTTTGTGGAGGGGCCGTTTGCGGTCCCTCACTTTGTCCATTGACGTACTGGTACCAGGGTTCCTCCCCGTACAACAGCCACATAGCGCTGTTCAAGCTCTGGACAGGAGGAACTCGATTTTCCTCCTCATGGATGAGGGTCCAGATATGACCCACATCATTCACCATTGGACTATGCCAACCGCCCCACTGAGGGATCGCTGATGGGATCCCTCCCCTCTCGATATGACGCAGACGGTCCACGTCAATTACCCGAAGGTTCTCCAAGTACATCGTCCTTGCCGCGAGATGGTCGCACAAGAATTGCCACCCGTATGGGTACAAATGACCCACCCATTCCGGCAGGATGCCGTTCAAAATCATGACAGTGAGGACATCATCGTCCATAATGTTTCTACTGTTGCGGTTGTGTACGTCCATCTGCTGGATGAGAAATGGGAGCCCATCCGTGATTGACATGAATGGCTCGGTGGGACAAAGTTTGTTCCACCGTTTGATAGCCTCATCATACAAGCGAGGCCAGGCCAATATTGTGGCAAAGTGTCCCATGAACACTTGCCGGGCCTGCGCAGTGGTTGGGGACAAGATTCTCCCCAAGGCATATCCAAAGACACTACGCCCCTCAATTTGGAAGGCGTAATTAAAGATGATGCTGACTATGGGGTTCAATCCCCCAGGCCGCACATGGTGAATAAGGAACTTTGCCATTTCTGACATGTCCATAGTGGCCTCAGGCATATTGAGGCCAGAACCTTTGGTTCCCCATTCATGGCTGAAGCGCATCACACCAGCCATTGGTGGGATCATCTGAGTAGCCCACAGAGGATCGGTCCCTGGGACGGGTAGCTGTACCTGTTCAAATACATCATCTCGATTGACATACTGCATCACTTGATCCCACTGCTCCTTGGCGACATTGAATGTCACTTGACGGAACTCATTGACCAGGAGGTACGCTAAAATGTGTTCCTCCGTTCCCATGTACTGGTTGTTAGTGGTCGCGATGAGGTCATCGACTTCTTGGGGGTTCATTGGGAACCCCCGCGGGACCTTCTTCGGCATCTTCCACTTGATTGGAAGATAGTAACACTCAGAAGTGTTACGTTTGAGCTGACAGGCAGCCATTGCATGCCGCCCTCCAAATACTATATTCGTGCATCTCGACATGCAGTATTGGTTCGAGACCATTCCCTGGAACACATTATCGCGTTCCTTACGATTGCTGCCGCCAACAATGATGACACCCAACAGGTCAGGAATACGCCCAGGCCTGTGATGTTCCCGCTTGGCGGCTTCCTTAGCCGCCTTTTCATCATGTTTGGCCATGTGGGCACGAACCTCTTGATTCCTGAGGAGGCGCACCTCTTGTGCCTTGGCTGTCTCATCCTCCTCTGTGTCCTCCAGATTATCAGTGAGGGAAGGCTCCTCATCCTCATAGTCGTCTGACGATTCTGAGGCTGGGGCCTGTGGAATGTTGTCCAACATTAATGGGTGGACTGCGTTGTCCACCTTTGGCCACTTGATTTCCACTCCCGAGAGCAGCCGGGGCTCTCCTGGGACATGTGGGGGAGGAACGATATATTCCACCACATCACTTCTGGGGCGCCTATGCCTTCCGGCGCCCTTGGATCCTTGAGAGATCCTTTCAACCTGTGGGGGTCTGTGATGACCCCCAGACCTCTTTTCACCTCCCCGGGGTATCCCTTGCTCTCTGACCGGCAACGGTTTCACCGGTTGAGATTCTGAGGAGTCTCTAGAGGGGCAAGTTGAAGCCGGTCCCAAAGATGAGACTGAGGCCAAGGGTCCTGCTAATGGACCCTCTTGTTCCCTAGTGTGGGATGATGAGGGTTCAGTAGAGAACCCTCCCTGACTCTGCACCTTCCAGGGATGGCGCGCATCCTCCTCTTGTGGGGGAGACTGAGCAGAAGTGGGTCGCTTCTGTCGTGCCGTGACAAGGTCATTTTCTGCTTGTTGACGGGCATTGTTTGCCCATCCAACCTCTCGGCGAAGGTCCTCAATCGTTGTCGTAAGTTGACAGATCATCAGGACCGCCGATTCGTTCAAGATCATGTCTCGGGCAACTTCTAGCCTGACTCCTTCGCGATCCAAGAGACCTAAGAGCTCCTGCTGGAACTCTCCACCTTCCTCGAGCTTGCTCTGAGCAAGCTCCACCACAGTCGCCTTCTGTTTCCCCTTGCTTCTGGAGGACGCATTGTCCTCCCTGTGGTCTGACATGCTCACATCGCGTCGTGGTGCTGGACGTTCATAGTCCAGTTCCATTTGATCCACCCAGGACCCTCCCACTCATGGAGGAGAGGGCACTGGCAGGGCCCGTGACTGCATGGGTGGATTTCAAAATCCACCCTGATATGTTGCCGGCCCCTGATGGGCCTGCACATTCTGGGGATACTCTACATGTCCCCTAGGGTATTGCGCGAACTGCACATACTGTGTCTGGGGCAGCGGCTGCCCCATTGTTGGTTGCGATATCCAGGAGGGGTTTTGAGGCACTCTCTGTGCGCCTCTTCCCCCCCTTCCAGAACTGCCCCTGCAGTTACGAGATCCCTGCGGACAGTTTGAGCGGCGCCCCTGGGCACTGCTGCCTGTAGCTTTGTTGTCACTGTGCAGCATGTTGAAACAGTGTGAATTGCAGAAGTAAGAAGGGAAAAATTTCCCAAGGTCGCTGCAACACATGTGACCCATTCAACACTCCCACGGTCCACCGATTATCACTAGAGGATGCCAATCATCCTCTTCACTGTCACTTGGACAGTTGAGCAGGACAGCGGATGCCCTGCAGTTCCAGATACCGGTCAAGAGCTGCCAAGTCCTTGCATGATGACTGCGGCTCCCATGTTGTGTTGCCTAAACTCCATCAAACCTCAAACTCGAGGTTCCCGCCGTTCCACCGATGGCCCAACAGTTCCTCTATAAACCACTTGGCATTGTCAGGCACACCAAAGTCATAGGGCTCTGGATGAACCCTGTTAGGGAATAAGACATCATTCAATGCCTCGTACGGTTGCAAAAGAGACACATGGAACATTGGATGTATCCGTTGTTCCTGGAGCGCAACTGGGAGCTCCAACACATACATCGAGGTCTCCGATCTTGCTCTCAATATTTTGTAGGGACCTACATACTTAGGGCAAAGTTTTCTTGCCCTATCCTTTGGAATTTTCAAATTTTTTATTGATAAGTAGACGAGGTCGCATACTTGTAGTTCCGGCTCTGCTATATGCCTCTCGTTTGCATATTTTGCCTGAAAGGCTTGCGATTCTATAATTGCGTTGTGCGCATTTGCCAGGTTCTGGAGAGCCTGAAGCGCAAAGTCCCTGATTCCCTTTGGGATAGCCTCGTCTGACCGTATTTCTTTCAACATGGAGGGCATATGTCCTCCGTTCAACTCAAATGGAGCATACCCCATCATTTCTGATATGCTCACATTTATTGCAAACTCTGTGAGGTCCACCCTGTCCACCCAGTCTTTCTGGTCATGATGGACAACCATACGGAAAATCTGGCCAACACTTCTGTTGGCCCGTTCTGTCTGTCCGTCGGTTTGTGGATGGAAGGATGTCGACATTAGGAGCTTAGCTCCCAATATCCTGTGTAGCTCATGCCACCATTTTGATGTGAATTTCAAATCTCAATTGCTCACGATTGAGCTAGGGAGTCCGTGCAGGTGCACGATTTCCCTATGATACACCCACAAAAGCTCCGATGCTTTCATATTGGTGCATACCAGAATGAGATGCACCATGCTTGTCATTCGGCAGATAACCACCCATAGGTAGTTATACCCCTTGGACTCTGGGAATGGGCCCACAAAGTCCATTCCTATGGAGTCCCAAGGCTTCGTTGGGACGGGGAGGGGGTGGATTTTTTCCATAGGGGGTCAGTTCAACCCCTTTGCTTGCTGGCAGGACTCACAAGTCCTGCAGAACATCCTGGTGTCCTTCATGATGCCAGGCCACCAGTACCAATGGCAGACATAATCTGCCATCTTCTGCTCCCCAAAGTGCCCCAGGGTCTTGTGGGCTTGGGCCAAGATTTCCTGGACCAATTCACAATCCCAGGGTACACACAGGACCTCCTCTCCAATGAGGTTCTTGGTCCATAGGAGCCCACCTGCCACTCAGAAGGCTTTGTAGTCCTCCGGGTGTTCTTTTATCCAGTTGAACAATTTGTCCGACAAGTATTCCATCCATACGTGCTCCCTGAATGCATCATCGTCTTTAGCCAACTGTTACAACTTTTCATTTCTCCTACCATCCCATCCCATGATCCCCTCTCTGATCCCACCCATCGACCACATCCGACGAACCCCCATTGATAACAACAGCTGCACAAAGACTTGCAGAACAATGCTCTCACATGAAGCACTTATCACATGACCTATACCCATATGGAAGCTATCCTCCCTGAAGAACCCTTGATGGGTCCAGACTCTAGAACCCTTGATAACAATCTGGACACCCTTTCACACTCTCACATTAACCCTTTCACCCTATTTCGCCTCATGGCTTCTCACACCTGGACAACCCTTGATCTTCTTTGAACAATGTTTCACCATTTGCCTCATTGTTGACACATGCCCACTTTATCTACACTCTGACTCACATTGACTCTGGCTTTACCCCAGATGGACATATATTCCCTTCTTATCTCTGACTCAGAACTAACCCTTGTTTCACTTTGACAGACCCCACTATTGCCAGCAATAGCGGTATTCTCTCTTATCATTTCTCTTGGTCTGTGCACACTTGATACACTATATATACTGGATGTAGTAGACAGTCAGTCCCCAGTCTGAATCTAGGATATCAACCCCTGGTAACCCTCAGTGCTACTGCTCTCTGAACTTGACTGCCTTAACAAGGCCCCTCCTTTCTCTATTGCAACTGCCCATTGAGGCCTCTCTTCCCCTCTTCCCTTGATCACTGTTGTCAATGCTGACAACATCAGAACCCTGAAACCAGCGGCATTGAAGAAAGCTAGGCAACATCCCAAAGTTCACGCTATATTGTCCTCCCTTGACAATAAGCGTAACACCAATGGGGGCGGGTCCATGTTACAGCAAAGCAAGGCTTCACCCAGTGTTTTGTTCCCCTCAGGTAAGGGGACATGGGCGCTACCACTAGTCGCAACCATGCCCAGGACCTTGCTAACCGGTGCTTTTGGGCCAGCCATGGCTTCTGCTTCAATAATGCGCTCCTCCTGGCATTCCTGTAATCACCTACTGCGATGCATTCCTGCGTCTTGCATGGCGCGTATCTCTACCACGCGCTCAACAACCTCCTGGTATCTTTCAAGGGGAAGATCTTCCCCTTCCGAGTCCATTCATATGTCTGCGCAGACGTACTCATTCATGCTATGGACCTCCTCGTTGGTGTCATTCTCGTAATAGCAAGACAGGCAGGCCACCACTTTGTTTAACTCACCCTTGACATATGTTATGTCAAAGTTAAATCACAATAGGTAGTCCATCCACCTGCGCTGTTAGTTCGTCAACCGATTTTGAGTCTTAAAGAACTCAAGAGCTTTATGGTCCGTGATGACACAGACCTTGTAGCCAATCAACTATTGTTGCAAAAGCATTCTTTGCAATGTCCTCAATTTGAACACATACTTGTTCAAACACATCCGTTAGGTCAATTTTTGACCTAATCATTGCTCGGTCAACATCTTCTCAAATAATGTCTTGATCTGGCAAAGGTGTTATGTCCTTGATTGTATTGTCATTTCTTTGATGGCCATCTACCACTGTTCTTAACCTGCCATCCCGCTTGGATAGGCATAACAGTGGGGCCGCTTGTGTCACCGACTTAGGCTCCCACCAACTGGCATCAACATACCGGTTGATTTTCTCATACAATTCCTCTCTAAGCGAGTGAGGACATCACGGCATATGATATGTATACCACTTGTGGTCATCATAGAGGTGGATCTCATGATTCACCTCGTGCCAGGGTGGTAATTCACCCCGAGTCCCATTTACTATGTCCTGGAACTCATCGCACCATTGCTTGCACAATCTGGAATAGTCGTGATGCAAGAGGCACCTTTGCTACACCCGACTTCTGTAAGGGCAACCACTTTCACTTTTCACTTTTCCTTTACTTTCTTCCTTTTCTTTCTATTCCACCATCTCCGATGTCCTCCGATCATATCCGCTGTCTCCGACATCTTATCCGCCTCTCTGCATCCGACGACTCCGCCCCCATCCGCTACTCCGCACGTCGGATCGCAGGTACTATCATTCATCTTGTTTCCATTCATCCTTCATCGCTACTCCCGATCATTGCTCATCATTCATGTGTCTCGTTTTATCTCTTATTTCATATCTCATTTTACTATTTATCGCAGCTAGCTTGCAGGGGAATCCTTAGAACTTTCTCTTTGGATCTCCCTTGCAAGGTATGTGTTGTATTACTTATTAGACTGCTCAATCTAAACTTCGGATCTCCCTTGCAAGTATCTGAGTTTGAGTCTTGGATCGTAAGGTCGCCCTTACAACTTCTTCATGACAGACTTCTGGAACCTGTCTATCAACTTTTTCAGGCAGGCATCTGTATCGTCTGCTCCTAGTTGAGATCTCTCCGATTCAAGTCGGTTTAATTGCTCTATCCCAGGGCGATCTGGTTCATACAGGTGTACAAACACCTCAGGCATGGTCTCCTCCAATTCCATTGCCATGTGATAGTGCATTGGGGGTTCCTTTTGCCCCTCATTCGCACACATGGTTGCCACCATTTCGTTCCATTCTTGCGGCATCCGTGGGTCATGGACCCACTCATACCTACCCTTGGGTGTTGGTGCATCCCATAGTGCCTTTACATGAGCGACATGCTCTTGCTCCTGTTGAACCCTTCGCCCACCATTATTGGCGGTCAGTTCGACATATTGACAGAGACACTCTCTGTCACTTGATTCTGGATAAACTTTTGATGGGGCAATCATAGTATCTGTCATTTCTTTTGGTATTGCTATCTGGGGGATAGGTACTTCCCCCCCCTCAAGAGTACACTCGTACTCTTCTTTACTTAAGAGGATCACTTTCGCTTCCTCTGGCAACGCGTCCACCTGTGTACTTGCGTCAACATCAGGCACTTCCTCTAACATTGGCCGAGGCCTATCCAGTGCTAGTCAATCCTGGCGCTTATCAATGGACCGATAGCGTCGCGCTCGGTCATCCATGTCCAGGATAGTGACTCTAACTGCAGGTGTAGCAACACCCATGACAATCACTCGATTCTTCTCAAAGTCGAGCTGCACCCGGTACTTCCTCATAAATGGAGTACCTATGATCATATCATAGTGGTCGAAGTTGGCTACGTCCACATACAGGGCATCCAGTGGAAAGTTTCTGTGATAACATAAGCGCAGACGTGAGATTTAACCTGTGATGACAGGCCAGCGGAGTCAGCCCACAAACAGGTGACACTTGATCTGACAGCTGGGCTGATGTGTCGGCATAATATTACTTACAGCTTATTGGGGTGCTCGGGCCAAGGGTACAGATGCATCTGCATTTCGGGACCCCCAATAAGCCTGTTGGAGTGTTGGCCGGGTTTCATGAAGTATGTTCTGGCTGCCTGCAGAAGTCCATAAATGCCAACCACATTGATACCCATGTCAACCTGTAAACCTGTCCATGGGTGCAGGTACAGGTCGATGCAATGCTCACATGGAACATGGTTTGAGAACAGAGTCAGTAAATTATGAGGTACACTAGGGGACATCTTTGTGTGAATGACTTATGTGAAAGACTTGGACATGGGGCCGATGGGGGATGTATTTCCCATCGGGGGTTTAAGGCACACATGATGTATAGGGATTGGGGAATGCATTGTTTGTCTTTGGGAATATCAGGATGTGGCCGGGGCCGACGGGGGATATATTCCCATCGGATGGTTGGGAGGAAACCATGTTCGGGGCATGGGTTTGGTTTCGGCCGAAATGGAAGTGTTTGAGATTTGGGGTCCGGTGCGGCTTCAGGAGTTATTGTCATCCAGGGGGTTGGGAGAAGCATGAAAATAAAAGAAATGCGGCATTAGGGATTGGTGAAGGAACAATTGCCATGGTAAATTTGAATTGGCTAGGTACTGTTCTGCATAGAGTCCAAGGCATATCTGGAAATCAAGCGGGTGGAGAATGGAGCAGTTACCTGGTGGTTCAGTACAAGTGGGGCCAAGCAATGATGCAATGCTCGGACATGGATTGGAAACAGAGTCAGTAAATTATGAGGCACACTAGGGGGCATTTTTGTGTGAACGACTTATGGAAAAGACTTGGACTGTTATATACCATTCTGGCTCCAACAACCTCCGATCATCTCCGATCAATTCCGATCAATTCCGATCAATTCCGCTCCAACAATCTCCGATCAATTCCGATATTCCGGACATCTGTTACCTCTGCATCTCCGCACGTTGCCATCGTGCATTTCATATTCATAACTCCATGCCTTTATGCATTTCATATTCATATTCCCATTTACTTATGCATCGCCTTTTCCGCATGGTCCATTGACCGACATCTCCGAGGTTCGTTACAGTCGCTGGCAACTTACGCCACAACTCCGGACCTACTCCGACCATCTCCGTAAAGTAATATCATTTAGGTATTTAAGCTCGTACCATACCTGTAGTTCCTCAGTTCGAATATCAACAAAGTTCACTCCTCTACTCCCCGTTCATGCCAGAGATCCTCGCTGTGGTACAATACGCCGACAACATCCTCATCTACTGCTCTTCCTCCATCGTTACCCTTTGACGAGCTCAGTACTGTGTCCGAGTCACAACTCCG
>OY751495.1:3249465-3324758 GCA_963565915.1 Entoloma clypeatum
GATACGCAAGGAGAAGGAGGAGGCAGAGGCAAGGAAAAAGGCGGAGGCCGAGAGGAGGGCGAGGGAGGCAGAGGCAAAGAAGAGGGCAGAGGCGGAGGCAAAGGCGGAGGTGGAGAAGAAGAGGGCAAAGAAGGCGGGGAAACAGAGGGCGGAGAGTGGAGCGGAGGAATCAGAGGTCCGGGGAGAGGCGTGTCAGGCCTGTGTGCAGGCGAAGGTGGAATGCAAGTGGGCATTGTGAGTACCTTCTCCATTTTCTTTGTCTTACTGACAATCTCCTTAGGCAGGGAAAAGGCACTGCATGCCAGCCATGCAAGGATGGCAAACGGGTATGCCTGAGGGCCAGCGAGATGCGGGCGAAGCAGAAGCGGGGGAAGATGGAGGAGGCCGTCGCGGAGGTCGCGGGCCCGAGCGGGGTGAAAAACTGCTGCAGCGCAGGGGTCGCGGATGTTATGGACTCTACGGTATGAGGACCACATCATATGTTTTACTTATCGGCCCGACGCGGCACCCTCTTACGAACTCACTATGTCTAATATCTACTTTCGCAACCTTCGGTTCCCAGTCTGACTCACTACCTTACTTTGTCATCCCCTTTAGTATACTTTGTTCCCGCGCTGACTCGCTTTCCGCAGTCAGCTTACTCACTGTACATAGCCTTCCGCAGTCGCCTTACTCATGCGCACTGCCTTCCGCAGTACTGACTCATCCGCTACCGCCTATAGTCAGTACCTATATAAACCTCTTGTACTATAGTAGATTCCTTAGATTTAGCAATCACTTTGCTCTTCGCCTTTCCACTTCCTGCATACTCTGCCTGAACCTTGGAACGGTTTGTTAAGCATAACAAGTTGCTAAATCTCATTAGGTTTGCCCAGAGTGAAGAGAGCAACTACCAGACGAGTCAAGATGTCGCGCTTCTTTGAAGACATTACCAGTAACCCATTCAGCATGCCAGAAGCCCGACAGGAGGAGCTAAGTCCTCGAGACAGTATCGATTTTACACTCATCCAGCAGTACATCAAATCGGAGATCCGTTGCATCCTACAGCAGGTGCTTGACGAAGAACTAGACAACGACGAGCATCGCCCCCACGGCGAGATAGCAGAGAGCATCCATCTTGCTCGGCAACACCAGATCGCGCGTTACAACGCCTGACAGAACGAACTTGAAAGCTTTCGCGTTCAAGAAGGACCTCAGACAGGTCGGATCACAGAGATCAGAGAGTTTATCGGTGTCCAGACAACCGTTATCAGAAGATTGATTAGGACGCTCACATCGAGACATCCCAGAGCCACATCATCATGTCTTACTCAAAGCAGCAGATCTACACCCACTTCACCACCGAAGAACAACAAACCGAGTACAACCGCTGGGCACGAAACGAGAGACTTGACCCCTTCTTGAGACCAACAGACACGCAGGAACAGAGATTCCTTAGAGATTTACAGAGGAAATACTCTGAACGTTTTGCCACCGATTCCGCCGACGAGTCCCCTGACAAATTTACTTTTGACTCCGTGCAGTCAGATATCGAACAGACGCCTAGAACAGGGACTCATTTTCAATCCTTACCTGTATCCCGAACCCCATCTTCATCCCAACAACCCGACCCCTCTTCTCCTCTGCAGACTCTAGACATGGCAGAAGCCCCGGCTGTACAAACAATGGATACATCCAAGATCATCAAGGATCCTGGGATGTTCAAGGACAGATACACCTTTGACGAGTGGTGGAAAGCCACCAAACTATACATCAGGTTCCAAAAGAGCCTCACAGACGATCAGAAGATTCTTGCGGTACTATCCCGCATGATGGAAGGGTCCGGCAGACACTGGGCCAGTAACAAGTTAGACGCTCTTACCGCTGACAACGAGAACATCACCTGGCTAGGTTTTTCCGATGATATCACCACACGATTCTCCATCGCCAACAAGTCGGTCGCTGCCAAAGCGAGACTCGAAGTCCTGAAACAAGAGAAACGCACTGTTGATGAATTCTTGGATGAATTTGAAGAACTCTTGGGACTGTCAAACCTTGGCGAAGAAACTGGGAAATACATCCTAGAGAAAAACGTCAACCACAGAATCTCTGAACAAGTGGCTAGCGATGGCAAGACATACACCGATTACGCAAAGGAGATCCGAAACAAGGGACGACAGATGGAAGGACACGCACTGGTCATCTGAGGTGGCGGCGACATGCGCACTGGATCGGGTACCACTTATGGTGGTCAGGGCAAGGCCATGGAGATCGACAAAGTAGGAGTAGCCCGTTGCTACAACTGTCAACGCTTCGGTCATCTGGCTAAAGACTGTAGCGCTCCAAAGAAGAAAGATGGTCGCAAGTGTTTCAACTGTGACCAAGAAGGCCATATCGTGTGCAACTGCCGCAAGCCAAAGAAGAACTCCGGAAGGGTTAGGAAGGTGTCCGAGGAAGATGCCGAGAATGATGAAACCACAATCTTAGAAGCCGACGAGAAGGATTTTCCCGAAGGGTCTGATTAAACGACGCTAAGTCGCGACCCTTATCTATTAAACAGACTTGCTTGCCTTGTATGACTGCAGACAATAGAACCTATGTCATCCCTGCCAAGCGAGCCGCTGCGTCGACTAAGATTGTGAAGGGAGATAACCCTCCGAAAAGATGAGAAATCAGGCTGTTAGCTCAGCTCAAAACATGACGAGGACCAAAGGTTATCCGACCCGAGGTTGACAGTGGATGTGAACGCACATGTATCCATCCCAGAATAGTACGTGAGCAGAACCTCCCCACGCGAGGAATACCACCCATAGCAATCCTAAATGTGGATGGATCACCAAATCAACAACAGAAAGCGAGCCAACTTGCTGAAGTCAAACTGGATTTGGGAGCACATCAGGAAACCATGGAAGCAATGGTACTGGACATTGGGAGAACGGACATGCTCTTGGGACATGACTGGTTGGTACACCACAACCCCACAATCAATTGGACAACCGGCGTGGTGACATTTAACCGATGCCCAACAACATGTCGAACCAAACACTCAGATTTCAGGGTTAACCTTAATGGTCGCAAACACCGGGTTCGCATGGTTGAGGTGCGCGACAAAGATGCACCCAAAAAGTCGGATCAGAAATGGAAGCCTGGAGACCCTATTTTGGAAGCTGTCACTCCCACACCACCTCCCACAACCAAACGACCCTCATATGTTGAACGATTTGCTCATCTTTTCGAGAAAGAGAATTTTGACAAGATCCCAAAGGAGAGGGAATGGGACCATGGTATCGAACTTACACCAGACGCACCAAAGGAACTAGGGGGAAATACATATCCTATGACGCAAAAGGAACAAGAAGAATTGGACGCATTCATTGACGAAGGTCTAGCAACAGGAAAGATCTGCCCGTCCAAATCCCCTTATGCCTCCCCTTGCTTCTTCATCAACAAGAAGGATGGCTCCAAACAATTGGTACAAGATTACCGCATGGTCAATAAATTCACGGTCAAAGACAAGTTCCCACTCCCACGAATATCCGATCTCTTGGACGTACTGAAAGATGCGGTCTACTTCAATAAAATGGACATCATGTGGGGCTATAACAACGTCCGGATCAAGGAGGGCGATGAATGGAAAGCTGCCTTCCTCACCAGTCGAGGATTGTTCGAACCATTGGTCATGTTTTTCGGTCTTTGCAACTCCCCGGGAACATTCTCTCGAATGATGGCTAGTCTATTCCGGGACCAGATCCGCCGACGTATCTGCGTGATCTACATGGATGACATCGTGGTTATCGGTAAAACCAAGGAAGAACTCGCACGAAACACTGAAGAAATCCTACAGATCCTATCGGACAATGATTTGTTCCTAAAGGAAAAGAAGTGTTTATGGGAAGTAACAAAATGTCCTATATTGGGATATGTGGTTGGTGAGGGACGCGTTGAAATGAAAACTGAGAAGGTGGATACAATTCGAAACTGGCGAGCACCCACATCAAAAAAGGAAGTTCAGAAGTTCCTTGGATTTGCTAACTTCTATCAACGATTTATTGAAGGGTACTCAAACATCGCGAAACCTCTCACCGCGCTCACAGGCGGTACAGCATTTACTTGGGGACCAACAGAGCAGCAAGCTTTTGAAGGTCTCATACGGGCAATTACATCGGCACCAGTCTTGGCATTACCAAAACCAGAGGGACAGTTCAGGGTTGAAACCGATGCATCGGGCTATGCAATTGGAGCAGTACTCTCTCAGAAGCAAAACGACAAATGGCACCCCATTGTGTTCTTGTCGTGGACCATGTCCGCGGCCGAACAGAATTACGAGATATATGACAAGGAACTCCTGGCAGTCATGGAAGCATTGAAAGATTGGAGACACTATCTGCTTGAAGCCAGGGAACGTTTCAAGATCTTGACCGATCACAAGAACCTGGAATATTTCCGTCGTGCTCAGGACCTAAATCAACGACAGCGACGCTGGAAAATGAAGTTACAAGACTATGACTTCGAATTACGGCATGTGCCCGGCAAGACCGATGCGAAAGTGGACATCCTGTCATGCTTACCCTGGTATGAAGCGGAACTCGAACCACAGGACAGTGACCAAATGCTCAAGGAGGGACTATTCTTGAAACGGTTGGAATCAGAAGATGTGGTACAAATGGAGATGTTCACGGAGGAACAATTCTTTGAAGGGGGTGAAACATCTGATTCCATCAAAATTGGAAACATCACAACCATCGAAAATCCGTGGATCACGCGCATCAAGGGTTCAAACCACATGGAGACAGAAGTAGCCCAGGGCCTAAAAAAGAATCCTCATCGGTATCAGCAGGAGAATGGGATCACCTATGCAGGAGAATGAGTCTATGTTCTGCCAGACCCACAATTACGACAAGAATTGATGTTCGAGTCACACGATGCACCAGTAGCCAGACATCCAGGACAGTACCGGACACATGAACTCCTCACTCGCACCTACTGGTGGCCTACCATACTGCATGATGTGAAGAAGTACGTGAAGGGTTGCGACACTTGTCAACGCAACAAGATTAATCGACAAAAGCGACATGCTCCGCTACATCCCCATGCAGCACCAAGTCACCCATGGGAAGACATAGGGATCGACGTCGTGGGACCGATACCAGAATCTGATGGAAAAAACGCAATTCTGGTCATCACGGATAGACATTCAAAGATGCTTCACCTCATTCCGACAACCGTGGAACTATCAGCGGAAGGATTAGCCAAGATCTATCAGGATCAGATATGGAAGCTTCATGGGATCCCCAAGAAGATCATCAGCGATAGGGGACCACAGTTTGCCGCAAAGTTCATGGAGATACTCTGCCGCATGTTAGGGATCAAGAGGAACCTGTCCACTGCATACCACCCACAGACTGACGGACAGGCCAAGCGATCGCATCAGGAGACGGAAGCATTCTTATGAAACTTTGTCAACCATCTACAGGATGATTGGGCTGAATGGATCGCAATCGCAGAGTTCCAGTACAATGACAAAGAACATCAGGCAACGAAGCACACCCCATTCTACCTCAACTACGGTTTACATCCGTGGAAGGGAGAGCTCATGTTAGAAGATACCAATCCGGCTGCCAACGACTTCTTGAAAAAACTCAAACAGGCACGAGAAGAAGCCAATGCTGCGCTGAAACAAGCACAGGATCAGATGAAGAAGACAGTTGACACACGGAGAAGTCTGTCTCGGAACTACCGCATTGGAGACAAGGTCTGGCTGGAAGGGACTAACATCAGGACCGATCGCCCCTCAAAGAAACTTGACGCACTCCGACATGGACCATTCAAAGTCCTAGAGAAGAAGGGAGTTAGCGCGTACCTTCTTGATCTTCCGAAGACTTGGAAGATGATTCACCCTGTGTTCAACGAGACCCTGTTGTCACCATATGAAACTCCGAAGTACGCCATCCAGAAAAAGAAACCAGCCCCTGATCTGATCATCATCGAAGGACGAGAAGAGTACCATGTGTCTACGATCCTAGACTCTCGAAAGTTCCGTGGAAAGATCCAGTACCTCATCCAGTGGGAAGGATATGGTCCAGAAGAAAACACATGGGAGCCTCGAGCTAATGTTCAGAACGCTCAAGATTTGATCCGTGATTTCCATCGGCAGAACCCGTCTCGACCACAATAAAAGATGAGTTCTCAAAACCCATGGCAGCATCGACCTCGTCAGTCAACCACACACCGAGTTCCCCGCTCTAGTCTTCTCCCTGCCCAATATAGCCACCCCATTCTACTTCTATCTCTCCACCATCCTCACCGCCATGTCAAACACCATCGTTACCTCCACCTCCACCACCAACGTCAACCCCGCCATTGCCGCCCTTATGAACGAAGCGCTCTCCATGAGAGACCAAATCCATGCCCTCGAAACTTCCCTCGCCAACCTCCTTCATCGCCAGATGAATATCCGACTTCATTCATTGTCCAATCTCCCCGTCGCCCCGACTCCCGAAGAGAAACAAATTCTCGGGAACTACACCAGCACCCTCGTCATCGAGAATCGACGTATTCGGCTGGCCATCAAGGGCCTTGAACTCGCCGTCGCCATCAATGAGGAGTTGATATATGTTTGGAGCCTCAAGGAAAGTCCGAACTGGTCCGATCCCGGCAACAACGAGGGATGGGGACAGTGACTCTGTGAGGACACAGAGCTTGGAGAGGGGAACATGTTACGGACTCTACGGTATGAGGACCACGTCATATCTTTTACTTATCGGCCCGACTCGGCGCCCTCTTATGAACTCACTATGTCTAATATCTACTTTCGCAACCTTCAATTCCCAGTCTGACTCATTACATTACTTCGTCATCCCCTTTAGTATACTTCGCTCCCGTGCTGACTCGCTTTCCGCAGTCAGCTTACTCACTGTACATAGCCTTCCGCAGTCGCCTTACTCATGCGCACTGCCTATAGTCAGTACCTATATAAACCTCTTGTACTATAGTAGATTCCTTAGATTTAGCAATCACTTTGCTCTTCGCCTTTCCACTTCCTGCATACTCTGCCCGAACCTTGGAACGGTTTGTTAAGCATAACAATATCACTATTCCCATGAATGCTTTGTATCACTCCAATTGTAATCAGATCCCGAGGCTGGCATGCTTTCCCCCCTGTCAGCCCCGGGGTTCCCCTCGGGAACCTTATTCGACCATTGGGTAACCTGTCGGTGCCATCGGGCCCATGTGTTTTCCATGATCATCTGCCACATGTCTGTGCTAGACTTGTGTCGGGCTTTGTCGCCGGTGTTTCCCCCCTCTCATGCTTGGGAAGGAAGGATGGAAGAATGTCTGTAAAGATTCAATCATTCCCTTCTATGTACAAAAGATCCAGCAGAGACATGTTTTTGTCTACCCTTTTTTGCAATACTACAGGCCTCGCCGTGTCTGAAGGCTGGGTCGATTTCCAGGTCCATATTGAAGCCTTTTTCCCACCCTTCACTTCAGCCATTTTGCAAGCTTCTTCCAGAGGCCTTCTTTATCCCGAGGTTCTAGCTCTATCAGTCTTCTGACACCTTCCTCAAGAATTCCCTTTCTGCCATCGGAATCACTTTTGAACCATTGGTCTTTCAGCTCTGCCACCGCCTCTAACTCTTCTCCAGTCCAGACTGGGGCACCTTGGGGGACATTTGTCACATCCTGACCCTCAGGCTCCGCCTCTCCATCGCTCTGTTGATCACTGTCCTCCGATTCATCGGCAATCGAGCTGTCAGTCCCATCATGATCAATGTCACTGGAATCACTCTCCTCATCAATAATTGGGTCGTTCAACCGGGCCATTTGTGGGGGGGTTTGTCCTTGTCAGGGGAAGGGGCTTGTCTGGTTGCCTGGCTCACCCTTCTTATACAGTTGTTTACTGAAGATCAGACCCAATTTGCTAGCCAATATATTTATTTTCCCATCCTGTCAATCACCCAGATCTCCACCCCTCTCAAGATGCCAAATAGGTTCACGGTTGTTGACAAGCACAAGATTATCCATGTTGCAGGGAATGTACATTCAACACCCAAGGGTCCACGCGTAAAGCAAATGACCTACAAAGCATCTAAAAAACCAGTCCAAGCTAATATCAAAGCAAACCGCACCTCTGAAAACCCTGTGGAGAAGGCAGAACAGGCCGAAACCTGGAACTATGACTTTGGTCCTGAAGATCCCCCACTCTTAGTATTTGAACCAGAGCTTGAGTCAACATTTACTAGCAAAACCCATACCAAGGTCAGACTCTGCCCTATGTCACCTCCAGTGATAGCTGAGTCTCCTTGTATCTCACAGTCCCAGCATGATTTCATGGATGAATGGTTGCCCTGTTGTCTTTTGTACCTTAGGGCACTCACATTGCGAGATCATCAAGCATCTACTCAATGTGATCAGTGCTCCACTACTGCAGCATTCTGGCATTGTGAGGACTACTTTGGATGAAATGTCTTGTGCCGGGAATGCTGCCGGACCACGCACAGTAACCTACCGTTCCATTGAATCCATTACTGGACAGGTACTCACTACGAATGGGATTGGCTTTCAAATCTTGGTGTTGTTATTCATCTAGGTCACCGGAGCCAGCCCTGTCCTGTGAACAATCCTGTCAAGATTGCCAGCAAAGTGACAATCGGAGCTGTCCACTCCAAAGAGTTTCGGCATGATATTTATGAATCACCTTCTGGAACTCGGGACAGGCCATTGGACTGTATCCCATTCACAATCGGTCACATCAATGGGATTCACAAGTGCTGGGTAAAACATTGTGGATGTCAAGAGGGTGGTCAAGAGTTTCAGCTATTACAGCTCGGGCTGTACCCTCTCAGTTATCAGAGGATCGGATCTGCCTTTACATTTGATCTGTTGGATGGTTGTCATTTGGAGAACCTTGAATGTCATACATCGGTATATCATCTTTACACGAAGCTCCGTCGTTTGACCTCAGCAATGTTTCCCCATGCTGTTCCTGTATGTACCCCTACCATTAATTGGTGCCCCTTACTCATTGTCCAGCTTTAGAACCGATATCAAGAACTCTATAGAATCCTCCAACAATGGAGGAACCTCAAGGAGTGGAAATGGAGCGGTGTCATCTATCAGGAGGGCTCCGCCATCGGGCCCAGGTCCCTCACATTGTTTTGTGCCTCTTGTCCTCAGCCAGGGATCAACATTCCTGACAACTGGCAATCTGATCCAGACACCTTTGCCTACACCCAGAGCTTCGTCATGGATGGAAATTTCACTGCGTCCCACCAGAGGCGAAACAACGCTGTTCCCGAGAAATGTCTAACTGACAGCCATCTCTACATGGTCAGCAAAACCAAATATCAATGTCATCTTGCTTCTGCAAAGAAATACAAGGAGGTGATGGTCTTTTTGCTCACTTCTGTCCTGTGATTCAACATCTGTAGCCATCAACATGTAACAAGCACCATGCTATCACTGATAAGTTTGTCAAGCACAAGGGCCAGGACGTCACTGGGATTGGCGCCACGGCATGCGCCCGGCATGGTGCATTTTGCCCAACTGGCGTTGTTAATTTTCAACTTGGAGAAAGGTATTCATCAACTATCAATCACTCCTATTCATTCTGTAATGTGTTTGTGTGGTGAAAACAGACAAAAGAACATGGATTACTCCTTGTGCCATGGAATTACTAATAGCAACATTGGGGACATTGACAGACTGATACTGTATTATGATGTCATCTGCCAGTATTGCGCCTATCTGTTGAGAAGGGTAAGAGAAGGAAAGATGTTCCTCCCTAACCCCTTGGAAGGAACAATTTACTATGGCATTGGCGCCTTCCACATCTCTGGCCATATCCCCCGATGTTTCCCCCGATTCTCACCTCAATTTATCCCTGGTGCTGGAGTCATTGATGGCGAGATTCTGGAGACCCTTTGGGCTGTGCTCAATCAAGTATCCCCTAGTACACAGACTGCCACTCTTGCAGCTCGAACAGAACTCCTTGATCACCACATCCTTGATTCAAACTGGAAAAAGATCATAAACATAGGTATGCAAGTGCCTCCAATATTGCTCCTCTACTCAATCACCCTCTTTCTGACAGTTCCGACAATTTCCAAAAAATATTGGAAAGCCATACTTGGAGCAGAGCAGAGTGCAAGATATCTGGAAGAACTGTCAGAGAATATTGATTCCCCGGTCTTTGAAAAAGTGGGAGAAACAAATGTTGGAGGCACAGGCCAACCAAACATCTGACATAGGGGCCATGGACATTTTCAATAGTCAGCTGGAAAATGGTGATGAATCCACTTAGCTATGCCCACTGTATACTAACAGCTAGGTGTTCATAGCACCAACATGTGCCGAAAAACAGCTGGAACTCATTGTGGAGGAGGCCCAATTATCACATCTACGTGGTTGTACATCTTGGCTTGTTGAGGGCTTGGAGATTCAGCAATTACAGTATGCCCATCTTTGGCCTGGTGATACGACCGCTGCGCGGCTGTGCGTGAAAATTCACTTTTCCCACAGTTTTGTCAATATAAGAATATAATGCTGGCCCCTTCACAAACATATTCTATTGGAACTGATGGTACTACTGGCTACCTAAGAGTGTCTAAATACCACTGGACCACCTTTGGTCATGATCTTGGGAACAGTCACTTTGAGGGCTTAACCAAAACTTGACACAAAACACTTTATTTCTCAATGGATAAGACCATTGAGGGGACCAGTCATTAATAATGATATCCTATGACCTATCACCCTATCCAATCACTACTATTGACTATGGACAATCTGAGGGCTCAGGGGACTCATAATAATGAGCAGGATGCCCAGCATCACAGTGTACGATGCGCAATCACAGATGCCGTGATGCCGATCCATGTGACTTACCAGAAATAGACCAAACCCTGGAAACGGGTTCCCGGTCTGTGACTTGTTGACACTTCGAACCCTTGATTGTCGACGCGCGACCTCACAAAGACTTTCTACAAAAGACAAACAAGTCTAACTACTTATGAAATAAGTGGTTAAGTTCCCGCCACCCTTGAACTAATTGTTGAGAGTGTTGTTGGGTGTTTGAGGTGTTTGTAGAGCTCTGACCAGAGTCTCTCGCATTTTTCGGCGCTCGTCACAAACTCACTTCTCACCGGTGTCACACTCCTGACATCCTAGGCAGACTAGTACTACACTCCGAGGCTCAAAAGCTTCGAACCAATGTCACTCCAGATCAAGAACTTACATTGGCAAAAAAGTGTCAAGCCCTTGATGAGCGGATCGACTGACACCAGGACCAGGCTGAGAAATATCTACCGGGAAGGGCAGTTGACAAGATTCTTGATCCCACTAACAATGGATCTGATGATGATTGGGCAACTGATGATGAGAGTCAAGCTGATGAGGATCAGCCAACACCTGGGGCCAATATTCCGTTCACCTTCTCTGCAGCCCTACCTTCTCAGCTGGCCGTTCTCGCTGACAAGAAGTCCATCTATCTTCCTTCCACAATTGGCTACGAGACTGGGCCTCCAACACCTCATTCACAATGAGCTCTTGCTCCGACAAGGCCAGGCAAAGGATGCTTTGCAGGCCATAAGACTGGCAATTGGAGAGAGGTCCTTCCGGTTCCGAAATCAACTCCGGCATGCCAAAAGCAAGGTAAAGAAGACACGATCCTGGGATGCCATCCACACAGCTGACAAACAGTTGCAACATCATCGGCTTGTCTACAGACAGGCTTGGCATGCCATGGTTCAACTGGGAGGGGGCAAGGACATCCTCGATCAATACTTGGAGCTCAAACCGGGAGACCTCCACACAAATACCGCCGTCCAGGAGCCCAATGCTCGGGGTCAAAGAAATCAGGAGCTGTCTTGGATTTGGAAAATGCCTGGACTGAACTTCACCAATGAACGGACTGTCCTTCATGAATGTGAGCCATTCTCGGCTCGGTGCTGCTTCCCACTCAATTTCCTCCAGTATATAGGGTAAATTGGCTCAGGGCAAAGTCCCGGCACGACCGCCGGCACGAAGAGCTGGCGATCACCAAACATGAAACGGTTCGGGTGGTCCTCTGGTTTCAACACCGTGCTCTGGAATGGTGGAATCGAGCTATGGCACAAATTGGCCTTGCCTCATATGAGGGCCTGGCTGCTTATGCCTTTCAACAGGCTGGAAACTGGGAAAGTTTGAAAATGGTGGCCCTGGGTTCATTCCAGAGGCTCAATCCAGATATCACAAAAGTATTTGGTTTTGAACATATTCATGTATAGAATGACTGTAAATGATTGTTTCCTGATCTGGATTGACGACATTTAGCCATCCTGAAACCAAAGTCCACCATGTGCTAGATTGTTCCTCATCTCTGACAAGAAGGACTCAGCATGCCTTTGCCCCTGGTTTTGGGAACTACAACACTGCCGGTCCAGGGTGCTCAAGATAAGACCTGGGTGTATCTACACCGATTGCAAGCAGGCTCCGACAGCAGTGAAGTTGGCCCCCCGTCGGGCCCGGGGCATGCCCGCATGCCACTATCAGTATTACCATTTTTGGCCATCTTGATTTCCGATGGCCTGATGTGTTTTTTGATAGGTCCGGTCGCCTATGTTTTCCCCCGTCAGACCTGTTTCAGAGTCCTGAACACTTCCCGAAGTCATCATGCCCTTCCTGGAACTCTTGTGTGGTTATCCAGTGACGAGTGCCATGGTATTATCTATATGACATGACGAGGGACAAGAGAGCTCGATTGAGGATCACCCAAAGAGGCTCTTCATGCATTTTGTTCGGGGTCATTGTGCCGATAAGGGTGTTCACTCCATTGCCCTGCCTTTTGGGTGCATGCTGATTTAACATCCGACATGTATGGGTTTGGTTTGATGAATCCTGATCATAACCCAATACTGACAGCGGCAGTGTTTCCACCCCGTCGGGGCCGGGGGGCACTCGCACCCCTGCTGGCAAAATTGCCAGTTTTGGCCTGCTTGATTGCCGAAATTCATGTTCAGCAGATTTGAAGTGCTAAAGATGTTAAAAAGGCATCATAGTAAATCTTGATATATGGCACTGTTGGATGTATGCTTGGTGTGGAATTAGATACACAAAAACTATCTCATATAACCTCAGTTGTGCGATAGCAAACTGAGCTGCGATGGGGCCACAGAATAGCAACCATTATGAATGTAGATCATATTAGACAAAAGATTGTGGCCTTTCACTATTTAAAAAGCCCCATACATGGATATGAATGTAGAATAAAAATACTCGCTATCTTCGGGCATCAGACTTGCAACTGCAACGGGTCGAGTATCGAAATCCATCCCGATGGTAACCAGATGCCGACCACAGCGGTGTTGGCAACCTGTCGGGCCCGGGACGCTCCTACATCCCTGTTATCAATATTGGCATTTTTGGCCATCTTGATTTCCGAATTCCCTCCACTTTTTTGTATAGTTCCGGTCACCTTTATTTCCATCTGTCTGGCCCGTGTCGGAGTTCCCAACATGTCCTTTATACTGTCACCTAGATACCTACTCTTATACATAGTATAATATACTATTACCAATCCCCGACCAACCCCCTGAGGTATAGGTGATTAATATGGCTAACTAAGCGGTCAGGGACAGAGGAGTGAGGAGGGGCACATACCTCTTCTTGAGATACTGGCCTCCCCAGCCAAGATGTTACATGTAGGTTGGTTATAGAGTATATATGTGTGTGGGGGAAGGTACATGGGCACGCCAGCATGGGTAGAACAAGGTGAACAGAGTGAAGATGTATGTACTTACCTTGGGTGCAGATCATCATCTTGACCCCTCAATATGGTCAGGGCACCTATTTAGGCCTATTCTATAGTATAAATAGGTCCCCAAGCATTGGTAGTACAACATGTGCAATGGCTAGATTAGGTAGAAAAGTGTATAGAATGAGATGTACATCAAAAATACATATTCCTCAGCTAGCATTAGTATCTTATGATAGATAAATATATAGAGGGCTACAGAGGGTGTCATGGATGTATATATACACACTGAAAAAGACCCCAAAGGAATCCAAGGAGTGTGAAAGGTGGGAGACATGATTCAGTACCGAAAACACAACTAGAGAACAAGACTTATTATAAACATACCATCCTGAAGTGCATTTCAGACAAAACGGTATCCTCTGCCTTCCACACTGCTTGGATTCATTTGGGGTCTTTTTCAGTGTGTATATATACATCCATGACACTCTCTGTAGCCCTCTATATATTTATCTACCATAAGACACTAATGCCAGCTGAGGAATATGTATTTTTGATGTGCATCTCATTCTATACACTTTTCTACCTAATTGAGCCATTGCATACCTTGTACTACCAATGCTTGGAGACCTATTTATACTATAGAATAGGCCTAAATAGGTGCCCTGATCATATTGAGGGGTCAAGATGATGATCTGCACCCAAGGTAAGTACATACATCTTCACTCTGTTCACCTTGTTCTACCCATGCTGGTGTGCCCATGTACCTTCCCCCACACACATATATACTTTATAATCAACCTACATGTAACATCTTGGCTGGGGAGGCCAGTATCTCAAGAAGAGGTATGTGCTCCTCCTCACTCCTCTGTCCCTGACCGCTTAGTTAGCCATATTAATCACCTATACCTCAGGGGGTTGGTCGGGGATTGGTAATAGTATATTATACTATTTATAAGAGTAGGGGAGATCAAGGGAAGATGTGGGGATGAGGGGAGGTGGCAGGGAGGGGCATGGGAGTCTACCAAGACATCATTCAGCATCGTCAGGACTCGATCTGAGGCGGTGGGAGATGGTGGGAATGGGACCTGGACATCATTGATGGAAGCCCCCTTGATTGATCATGCATCGTGTGGCACGTCCTGTACCGTTTCTCATGCATCCTCCCACTTGTGTGTGCCCTGCACTCCCCGCGTGTCATGTACCATGTCGAGTGTCCCCCTCGTCGCGTGTTCTGTATCGTTCCCTGCCATTCTCGTGCATTTCATCAGTGGTCTGACATGGACATGAACAGAGCACTGCAGGGGTCAAGATGATGATCTGCACCCAAGGTAAGTACATACATCTTCATTTCTTTCCCCTTGCTCTACCCATGCTGGGGTGCCTATGTACCTTCCCCCACACATATACATACTCTATAATCAACCGACATGTAACACATTGGCTGGGGAGGCCCATCTCAAGAAGAGGTATGTGCTCCTCCTCACTCCTCTGTCCCTGACCGCTTTGTTAGCCATATTAATCACCTATACCTCAGTACTATTTATAAGAGTAGGGGAGATCAAGGCAAGGTGTGGGGATGAGGGGAGGTGGCAGGGAGGGGCATGAAAGTCTACCAAGACATCGTTCAGCATCGTTGGGACTCAATCTGAGGCTGTGGGAGGTGGTGGGAATGGGACCTGGACATTGTCGATGGAAGCCCCCTTGATTGATGGTGCAGAATGTGCTGAGGATCTCTACAAGACATGCTTTGAATCCCTGGGATTTATTCAACAATTCAGTAAACTAGCCTATCTAACACTAACAGTTCTTGTTAGAGGTGCATCAGGACGCCTGATGCACCTCTAAATAAGGGGAATATGTGCATTCATCAGGCCTGTAAAAGCCAGAGTAATAGAGTGAACACCTTGATGGAGACAATAAACCCTCACAACATGCATGCAGGGGCTCTTGGCCTGATCCTCAATCATGCTCTCATGCTTCGGGTCATTTCATACAAAGAATAACATGGAAGTTTTCCAATTGTCAATACATCGCCACCCAAAGATAGGAATGATTAGTTTGGGACATGTTCGATCTCCGACATGAGCCCGACGGGGGAAAATAAAGGCGACCGGAACTATACACAAAAGTGGGAGGACGTCGGAAATCAAGATGGCCAAAAATGGCAATATTGATAACAGGGATCTGGGAGCGTCCCGGGCCCGACAGGTTGCCAACACCGCTGTGGTCGGCATCTGGTTACCATCGGGATGGATTTCAATACTCGACCCGTTGCAGTTGTGAGTTTGATGCCTGAAGATAGCGAGTATTTTTATTCTACATATATATTCATGTATGGGGCTTTTTACATAGCGAAAGGCCGCAATCTTTTGTTTAATATGATCTACATTCATAATGGTTGCCATATTGTTGGTGAGACAACAACTGCAGAGGTGACATGTGTTCTTGGTGGCCTTTCAACTTCATCCTATAATTCGTCTGTGTCCAAATCCTTATAGAAACTGACCCATGGTTCCCTCGATATAGGTACAGGGGAATCAGGTAAATCCACCATCGTCTAGCAAATGAAAATCATCCACCAGGGTGACTTCAACGAGCCATGAGACTTCCCTTCAACCTCCTCTCCCAGGGGCAACACAATTGCCTTCCACATAACAAAACCTCAAGGATTTCTTCGTCATGTTTCTGTTAAATAGGTGAAAAGTCGGAGCTTCGTCGGAGTCCGTCGGAGGTCGGACGAAGGACTGAGGCCGGAGCGGAACTCCGGGAATGCGGAGGAACGACGAAGGGGAGGGACGTGGCTTCAACGTATGTGTTGCGCCGCCGTTTGTTGGATAAGGTGTCCCAATTTCAGGAGGTCGGAGGAGAGGTCGGAGATGCGGAGGTCCTCGGAAAGATCTCGGTGAGAGACACGTTGACGTGGAAATGGTCGGACGACGTCGGAGTTGTGACTCGGACACAGTACTGAGCTCGTCGAAGGGTAACGATGGAGGAAGAGCAGTAGATGAGGATGTCGTCGGCGTATTGTACCACAGCGAGGATCTCTGGCATGAACGGGGAGTAGAGGAGTGAACTTTGTTGATATCCGAACTGAGGAACTACAGGTATGGTACAAGCTTAAATATCTAAATGAGATTACTTTACGGAGATGGTCAGAGTAGGTCCGGAGTTGTGGCGTAAGTTGCCAGCGACTGTAACGAACATCGGAGATGTCGGTCAACGGACCATGCGGAAAAGGCGATGCATAAGTAAACGGGAATATGAATATAAAATGCATAAAGGCATGGAGTTATGAATATGAAATGCACGATGGCAACGTGTGGAGATGCGGAGGTAACGGATGTCCGGAAAGTCCGGAAAGTCGAAGGACGATCGGAGTGGATCGGAGATTCGGAGACGGATATAACAGTATTCCCCTCTTAGGTCTGACACCCATGGAAGACCGCGAGAAAATAAACAAGGTCATGTGGTCTCGGTTATTTAACGGAGATGAGCGGCTTTCAAGGGTTTCTTCCAGTTACCACCAACATGCCCCAAGGCTCGAGCACACAGCCCCCCCGATCCAGCGCCAACCTAGACGACTCCGAAGAGGAGCTCCTGCGCCGTCTGGCGCAGATACGCAAGGAAAAGGAGGAGGCGGAGGCAAGGAAGAAGGCGGAGGCCGAGAGGAGGGCGAGGGAGGCAGAGGCGAAGAAGAAGGCAGAGGCAGAGGCGAAGGCGGAGAGGAAGAGGACGAAGAAGGTGGGGAAACAGAGGGCGGAGAGCGGAGCGGAGGAATCGGAGGTCCGGGGGGAGGCGTGTCAGGCCTGTGTGCAGGCGAAGGTGGAGTGCAAGTGGCCATTGTGAGTACCCGCTTTTTTTCATCTTCTTTTTCTTACTGACAGTCTCCTTAGGCAGGGGAAAGGCACCGCATGCCAGCGGTGTAAAGATGGCAAATGGGTTTGCCTGAAAACCGGCGAGACGAGGGTGAAGCGGAAACGGGGGAAGACGGAGGAGGCCGTTGCGGAGGTCGCGGGCCCGAGCGGGGCAAAGAACTGCTGCGGCGCAAGGGTCGCGGAGGAGCTCCGGGAGCTCCGGGAGGCTCTGGAGGAGAGAGAGGAGCGGTCGGCGAGGGTCGGTTGGGCGCTGCTCCGGCAGCTGCAAATTTTAAACAACCACCTCGCCTACCGGAACTTCTTGCTGGAGGCGGCGGCTCCGGAGTCGGAGGATGACGGAGGGGAGGCGAAAAGTGCGGAAGAGGACGAGGAAGAGGACGAGGAGAAGGACGAGGGGTTGGACGAGGGGGAGCTTGCGGAACTGCAAGCGGAGAAAATGGAGGAGGAGAAAAAGCAGGCGAGGAAAGCGGAGGAAGAAACAGGGGAAAAAACGGAGGAGTCGGAGGAAGGGTCGGAGAATGAGGGTCCGCCGGCCAAAAAGGCCAAAACCCAGTAGCCCCTCCCCCCTCTAGTTTCTTTTTATTATTTTTATTATTTTTTGCAATATGAGAGTCTTGCGCGCTTCTATAGGTGTGATAAGGGGCCCGGTTTCTCCGGATACGCAGAGTGGAAGTCCGCGACTAAGTCCGTTGCGTGTTCGAGTTCCATGGCGGGTAGCCAGGACTGTTCCTCATCGGTTCCTTCATAGCCTAGCCAACGGACTAGGTAGAGCAGTTTGCAAGAACGCCGACGATCCAGTTTGGTGTCAAGGATTTCGGCGATTTCGTATTCCACTTCTCCTTCAACGTCGACCGGAGGAGGCGGAGTTACTGTCCGGTTCGGAATGTTGTTCGGAACAGATGGCTCCAGCATGGAGATGTGGAAAACGGGGTGAACACCGCGTATGGTGTCCGGAAGTCGGAGGGTGTAAGAGTGTGTACCATTCCTGGCAAGGATGTCAAAGGGGCCAAGGTACTTTTCAGACAGCTTTTTGGAGGGTCGTGTAGTGCGGAAAAACTTAGCCTTCACAAAAGCTTGCTGTCCTACTTCGAGCGGAGGGGGCGGAGCACGCCAGAGATCGGCGGGGCCTTGATAACGTCGTTGAGCTTCTAGGATTGTAGATTTGAGTTCTTGGTGAAGCTCGTCCAGGTCTACGACGAATTGTCGGGCACGGGCGGATGCGAGGTCGCGCTCCGGATGGACGGAGAGGTTCGGATGATAACCTTTATTGGCAAAGAAGGGCGAGATCCCGGTCGTAGCACTCGGAGCATTGTTGTACGCGAACTCCGCAAGTGGAAGTAGTTCGGACCAGTTGTCCTGTTGATAGTTACAGAAAATGCGGAGGTACTGTTCCAAGGTCTGGTTGGTACGTTCGGTTTGACCGTCGCCTTCAGGATGGTAGCCAGAGGTGAAGTGCAGAGTCATGTTGAGGGCTTTTCCGAGGGAGCGGAAAAAGCGGGAGACGAACTCCGGGCCTCGGTCAGAGGTGACATGCTCCGGTATTCCGTGCTTGGAGAACACATGCAGGATGAACAAGGTGGCTAGATCTTCGGAGGTGCAGTGGATCGTAGTCGGAACAAAAATGCTTTGTTTTGTCATTCGGTCAACAATAACAAGGATTGCGTCAAAACCGCCGGAGGTCGGAAGTGTCTCGATGAAGTCCATGGATATGGAGTTCCACGGAAGGTTCGGAACTGGGAGTTGCTTCAGCATACCATAGGGCTTGTGGCGTTGGGGTTTAGAGCGCATGCAAGTGGTGCAGGATTTGCAGTACTTTTTGACAAAGTCTCGAACACCAGGCCAAGTATAATCTCGTTGAATGAGACTAACTGTCTTGTTCTGTCCGGGGTGTCCGGAGAGAATATGGTCGTGCTTGTTGCGGAGGGTGCGTAGCCGGAGGTTATCGGAGTCGGGGACATAAATGCGACCACTATGACGGAGGAAACCGTCGGAGTCTACGGACCAGTGCGGTTTGGGCTCCTTGAGATGGTCGGCATAGATTGGGTCGGATGGGAGTGAACGGAGGATGTCAGAGTGCAACTGTTCAATGTCCATTATGACTGTGGCGCGGAGAACAGGGGTGAACAACTCCGTAGCTCGGAGAGATGCGGACAGCTGTTCTTGGGAAAAGACTGGTCGGAAGTTGCTTGGGTTTACCAATGCATAGTCGCTATTCCCCTCTTTGGGATAGACGTCCCATCGTCTAGTCAAAGAGTCCGGCTTGGTACCGAGACGTCCGGGGCGGAAGCGAATCAAGAGATTGAACTGAGAGAGGAACTCGGACCACCGGGCCTGTCGGCGGGTGAGAACCTTTGTAGTGGCGAAATACTCCAGGTTCTTGTGGTCCGTGACAATGTCGATCGGAGCAGCGGAGCCTTCAAGGTAATGTCGCCATACCTTGAATGCTTCATGGATAGCAAGTAACTCCTTGTCGTGCGTGTCGTAGTTGAGTTCCGGGGCGGTGAAGGTGCGGGAGTGGAACGCTACTGGGTGTATCTCCTCGTCGGAGGTCCGGATGGACAAAATAGCACCAAGTGCGTAGTCGGAGGCGTCCGTCTCGATGATAATAGGTCGATCAGGAATCCAATGAGTGAGGACCGGTGCTTTGGTAAACGCGAGCTTCAACTCGTTGAACGCACTCCGTGCGGAGTCGGAGAAACGGAACGGAGTACCCTTCCGGGTGAGTTGGGTGAGCGGAACAACAATGTCTGAATAACCGTGGATGAAACGTCGATAGAAATTTGCGAATCCTAGGAAAGACTGTACGTCCTTCACTTTCCGAGGTTCAGGCCACTCTTGAATGGTCTTCACCTTGGTTTCGGACATGCGGAGACCGGAGGGAGAAAGGATGAAACCAAGATATTCGACTGTGTCGACAGAAAATTCGCACTTGTCGGAGCGGACGTAAAGTCCGTTCTTGCGGAGACGTCGGAGAACTTCCTTGACATCGTCGGGGTGCTTGGCGGGGTCGTCGGAGTAAATGAGAATGTCGTCAAGGTAGACCACCACTGTAACATCGAGGAGGTCACTGAAGATGTCATTCACAAATCGCTGAAAAGCAGCAGGGGCGTTGGATAGTCCAAAAGGCATAACAAGCCATTCAAACGATCCGTAACGAGTGCGGAAAGCGGTTTTCCATTCATCTCCGTCGGCAATGCAGACAAGATGATATGCATGCCGGAGATCGAGAGTGGTATAAACACGCGCTTTTCCGGCAGTGGAAAGGAGGTCGGAGATGAGCGGAAGAGGGTATCAATCCTTCTTGGTAACTTTGTTCAGGCCCCGATAGTCGACGCACAGGCGGAGGGAACCGTCCTTCTTTCGGACAAAGAGGACCGGAGCGCCATGCGGAGAGCGAGAGGGGCGAATGAAGCCAATGGCCAAATGTTCGTCTATGAAGTTTCGCAGGGCAGATAGTTCGGATTGTGAAATGGAGTACATAGGGCCAATAGGGGGAGTCGATCCGTCTTCTAACTCGATGCGGAGGTCATACGGACGATGCGGAGCGAGGGTGTCTGCTTTTGTCTTGCTAAAAACATCGGCAAAATCGTGATATTCCTCTGGGATATGGGAGAGGTCCGGAGGTTCCTCGGACATAGAAACGGATTGGGCGGAGATCGTGTGGTCGGAGAGGTGAATTCGGAAGGATTGGGCACCCGGAAGTTTGCAGGCGCGCACAAATGCGGCTGCATTTATCAATGCAATATTCGGAACAACGTCCGGAGTAGCAGCGGGTGTGCCGGAGTCGGAGGTCGGAGTATCGGGAGAGGTCTGCGGAGGTAGCGGAGCTGACCTGGCAGAAGACGTCAAGGTCGGAGACTCCTTCAAGAGCTGTGGACGGAAAGTAATACTGCCCAATACCCAGTCAATCATAGGATTGTAGCGGGTGAGCCAGTTGTATCCAAGAACCATAGAACAGGAGGAATCGAGCGGAGTCACGTAGGCTGTAATGGCCATATATTCACCGGAGGAAAAGTATACAGGGAGATCAACCGCCTGAGTAATGACGGAGTTGGACGTTCCGTCAAATAGTTTAAGTTCGATCGGAGGTATGGAGGTGAAAGGGAGTTTATAGGATGAAGCATAACGGGAGTCAATAAAACAATGAGTAGAGCCGGAGTCCACAAGGGCGGCTATCGGAGAAGAATCGGAGATAAGCGGAGATGTAAGTCGGACACGGAGGGAATTGGGATCGGAAAGAGCGGAAGCGTTGAGTAGAGCGGTAGTATGGATGGGTTCAACGCAGTCCTCAGGCCGTACAGAGTCCTGTGGACTGCCCGCTAATTTTTTGTTTCGTCCGTGGTCTTGGCTTGGGCAGCGCGCGCCTTAGCCTTAGAGGCGGAGGACGAAGACTTCAGGCAATCTTTCGCGACGTGTCCAGCTTTGCCACAAAACATACAGAGGTTGTTGTCAAAACGGCGTTTGCGTTCCTCCGGAGTTAGCTTTCCGTCTTTTCCGAGTTTGTCGGAGATGTCGGACTTGGGAGCGGAGGATGGCTTCGACTGTTTGCCCTGGTTCTGTGTCTGTGGTTTGGCTTTGGAGTTTTTATTGGAGTTTGTGGAGGGGGTTTTAGCTTCGGATTTGTCGGATTTGGATGCGGACTTGTCGGAGCGGGACTTCTCGCGATGACGTTCCCAGTGGCGAGCATCAATAGTCTGTGCTAGCTCCCTAAGTGCTGGTAACGTGCTTGGCTTTGCTTGAGTCCCAAGGACATCTTTAATCCACTCCGCCAACCCGGAGTAGTACCGGTGATGCAGGGCGGAGCTGTCCCAGTGCGTTTTGGCAGCAAGGCGTGTGAACTCAATATTATACTTGAGAATATGTTGATTTTCGCGCATTTTGAGATTGTCCAGAGAGTCGGCAGCATCCGCAACGGGGTCAATGACCCCGAATTCCATGCGGAGTGTGCGGAGGAATGCGGACCAATCTTTGTACCAGTCCGGGGGGTTATCCGGGTCCGGTTCGATGATGAAATGCTCGAAATAATCGAGAGCTGTGCCTCGGAGGAAAGAGATGGCGAGAGTGATTTTGGCAGAGTCATCGTCATACTCAGAGTTGTCGTGGAAGAACAATGTGCATTGGAGGATGAACTGGTTCAGTTTCCGGGGATCGGAACCGTCGAAGGTGTCCGGATCCTTAGCCTTTTTATGATGCTTGTGACCTTTGCTGCGTTTGAGTTCATTGGTCATTAAGAGGAAAGCATCCGCAAGGGCTTGTGGGCCGAAAATATTCTGAGGAGACGGGGGTGCGGATTCTATGGGGGAAGTGGGGATCGGAATATTATGCGGAGGTGTGATGGGCTGAAAACCCGGAGGTGTCGGAGTAGTGGGAGTTACGGGGGATAGTTCTGTTAAACGTTGTTCGACATTTTGTAGAACCTGTTGCCTAGAAGTGCCAGCTTCTGCGGCTTTTGCTGTCTTGGTGTTTCGGAGTGCCATGACTAGCAGGAATCCAAAAACGGTTTGAGTTCGAATATACTGTTAAATAGGTGAAAAGTCGGAGCTTCGTCGGAGTCCGTCGGAGGTCGGACGAAGGACTGAGGCTGGAGCGGAACTCCGGGAATGCGGAGGAACGATGAAGGGGAGGGACGTGGCTTCAATGTATGTGTTGCGCCGCCATTTGTTGGATAAGGTGTCCCAATTTCAGGAGGTCGGAGGAGAGGTCGGAGATGCGGAGGTCCTCGGAAAGATCTCGGTGAGAGACACGTTGACGTGGAAATGGTCGGACGACGTCGGAGTTGTGACTCGGACACAGTACTGAGCTCGTCGAAGGGTAACGATGGAGGAAGAGCAGTAGATGAGGATGTCGTCGGCGTATTGTACCACAGCGAGGATCTCTGGCATGAACGGGGAGTAGAGGAGTGAACTTTGTTGATATTCAAACTGAGGAACTACAGGTATGGTACAAGCTTAAATATCTAAATGAGATTACTTTACGGAGATGGTCGGAGTAGGTCCGGAGTTGTGGCGTAAGTTGCCAGCGACTGTAACGAATATCGGAGATGTCGGTCAACAGACCATGCGGAAAAGGCGATGCATAAGTAAACGGGAATATGAATATGAAATGCATAAAGGCATGGAGTTATGAATATGAAATGCATGATGGCAACGTGCGGAGATGCAGAGGTAACGGATGTCCGGAAAGTCCGGAAAGTCGGAGGACGATCGGAGTGGATCGGAGATTCGGAGACGGATATAACAGTTTCCTCTGCCCAGCATATGAGACCCGTTCCCGCCTCCGACCCTCACCCAGCCCCGACGGGATGAAATTATTCCCCTACAGAGCAAGACTCGCCATTGACTCCTCTCTCCATTTTTCCTCTGCATGAAGCATTCCTTTCTTCTAGATAAAGATCTTATCTTTCCCTGTTTTGCAAACCCATGTATTCCCCATTTACAATATTGTTACGGACTAACGACTACGGACATATATGCTTACTTTTTCACTTTTACTCATCGGCCCCCGCTTACACATATCGTATTATACTTTATTTCCTTTAGTATACTTCGCTCCCGCGCTGACTCGCTTTCCGCAGCTGTCTGACTCATTCCGCAGTCGTCTTACTCAGACGCACTGCCTTCCGCAGTTATCTTACTCAGATACACTGCCTTGCGCAGCACTGACTCATATGCTATCGCCTATAGTCAGTACCTATATAAACCCTTTGTACTATAGCTAGATTCCTTAGATTTAGCAATCACATTGCTCTTCGCCTTTCCATCTTCCTGCATACTCTGCCCGAACCTTGGAACGGTTTGTTACGCATAACAAGTTGCTAAATCTCGTTAGGTTCGCCCAGAGCGAAGAGAGCAACTACCAGATGAGTCAAGACGTCGCGCTTCTTTGAAGACTTCACCAGTAACCCATTCAGCACGCCAGAAGCCCGACAGGAGGAGCTAAGTCCTCGAGACAGTATCGATTTTACGCTTATCCAGCAGTACATCGAATCGGAGATCCGTCGCATCCTACAGCAGGTGCTTGACGAAGAACTAGACAACGACGAGCATCGCCCCCACGGCGAGATAGCAGAGAGCATCCATCTTGCTCGGCAACACCAGATCGCGCATTACAACGCCCGACAGAACGAACTCGAAAGCTTTCGCGTTCAAGAAGGACCTCAGACAGGTCGGATCACAGAGATCAGAGAGTTTATCGGTGTCCAGACAACCGTTATCAGAAGATTGATTAGGACGCTCACATCGAGACGTCCCAGAGCCGCATCACCACGTCTTACTCGAAGCAGCAGATCTACGCCCACTTCACCACCAACGAGCAACAGACCGAGTACAACCGTTGGGCACGAAACGAGAGACTTGACCCCTTCTCGCGACCAACAGACGCGCAGGAACAGAGATTCCTTAGAGATCTACAGAGGAAATACCCCGAACGTTTTGCCACCGATTCCGCCGACGAGTCCCCTGACGAATTTACTTTTGACTTCGCGCAGTCAGATACCGAACAGACGCCTAGAACAGGGACTGATTTTCAACCCCTACCTATATCCCGAACCCCATCTTCATCCCAACAATCCGACACCTCTCCTACTCCGCAGGTTCTAGACATGGCAGAAGCACCGACAGTACAAACAATGGATACATCCAAGATCATCAAAGATCCTGGGATGTTCAAAGACAGACACACCTTCGACGAGTGGTGGAAAGCCACCAAATTATACATCAGGTTCCAGAAGGGCCTGTCCGACGATCAGAAGATTCTTGCGGTGTTATCCCGCATGATGGAAGGGTCCGGTAAACACTGGGCCAGCAACAAATTAGACGACCTTGCCACCGATGGCGAGAACATCACCTGGTTAGGATTCTCAGACGACATCGCTACGTGATTCTCTATTGCCAACAAGTCGGCAGCGGCCAAGGCGAAACTCGAAGTCCTGAAACAGGAGAAACGCACCATCGACGAATTCTTGGACGAATTCGAAGAGATCTTGAAACTGTCAAACCTTGGCGAAGAAACTGGGAAATACATCCTGGAAAAGAACGTCAACCGCAAAATTTCTGAACAAGTGGCTAGCGATGGCAAGACGTACACTGATTACGCAAAAGAGATCCGAAACAAGGGACGACAGATGGAAGGACATGCATTAGTCATCCGAGGGGGTGGCGACACACGCACCGGATTGGGTATCACTTATGGTGGTCAAGGCAAAGCCATGGAGATCGACAAAGCAGGAGTAGCCCGTTGCTACAACTGTCAGCGCTTTGGTCACCTTGCCAAAGACTGCAAAGCCCCAAAGAAGAAAGATGGTCGTAAGTGTTTCAACTGCGACCAAGAAGGACATATCGCGCGCAACTGCCGCAAGCCGAAGAAAAACTCTGGAAAGATTAGGAAGGTGTCTGATGGAGATACCGATGATGACGATGAAACCATCACCATAGAGACCGATGAGAAGGATTTTCCCGAAGGGTCCGATTAAACGACGCTAAGTCGCGACCCTTATCCATTAAACGAACTCGCTTGCCTGGTGCAGTTACAGACAATATAACTTATGTTATCCCTGCAAAGCGAGCCATTGCGTCAACTAAGATTGTCAAGGGAGATAAACCTCCGAAACGACGAGAGATCAAGCTGCAAGCTCAGATCAAAACACGACGAGGACCAAAGGCCATTCGACCCGAGGTCGATAGCGGATGTGAACGCACATGTATCCATCCCAGAATAGTACGTGAACAGAACCTTCCCACACGTGGAATAAAGCCTATATCAATCCTAAATGCGGATGGATCACCGAACCGACAACAGAAAGCAGAAAAACTTGCCGAAGTCAAGCTGGACTTAGGAACACACCAGGAAACCATGGAGGCAATGGTATTGGACATTGGGAGAACAGATATGCTTTTGGGACATGACTGGTTGGTGCACCACAACCCTGCAATCAATTGGACGACCGGCACCGTAACATTCAACCGATGCCCATCAACGTGTCAAACCAAACACTCGGATTTCAGGGTTAACCTTAATGGTCGCAAACATCGGGTTCGCATGGTGGAAGTACGAGACAAGGACGCACCCAAGAAATCAGATCAGAAATGGAAGCCCGGAGACCCCATATTGGAAGCAGTTACTCCCACACCACCTCCCACAACCAAACGACCCTCATATGTTGAACGTTTTGCCCATCTTTTTGAAAAAGAAAACTTTGACAAGATCCCAAGGGAAAGGGAATGGGACCACGGCATCGAACTTACACCGGACGCACCAAAGGAGCTAGGGGGAAACACGTACCCTATGACCCAAAAGGAGCAAGAAGAACTGGACGAATTCATCGATGAAGGCCTGGCAACCGGAAAGATCCGACCGTCCAAATCCCCTTATGCATCACCCTGCTTCTTCATTAACAAGAAAGATGGTTCCAAACGATTGGTACAGGACTATCGCACGGTTAACAAATTCACGGTTAAAGACAAATTCCCACTCCCACGCATCAACGACCTCTTGGATGTATTGAAGGACGCAGTCTACTTCAACAAAATGGACATCATGTGGGGATACAATAATGTGCGGATCAAAAAGGGTGACGAATGGAAAGCCGCCTTCTTGACCAGCCGAGGATTGTTTGAACCATTGGTCATGTTTTTCGGTCTTTGCAATTCCCCGGGAACGTTCTCTCGGATGATGGCCAGCCTATTCAGGGATCAGATCCGTCGGCGCATCTGTGTGATTTACATGGATGACATAGTGGTTATTGGTAAAACCAAGGAAGAACTCGCCCGGAATACCGAAGAGATCTTGCAGATCCTGTCGGACAATGACTTGTTCCTAAAGGAAAAGAAGTGTCTTTGGGAAGTAACGAAATGCCCCATATTGGGATATGTCGTGGGTGAAGGACGTGTCGAGATGGAAACTGAAAAGGTGGACACAATCCGGAACTGGCGAGTACCCACATCAAAAAAGGAAGTCCAGAGGTTCCTGGGATTTGCCAACTTTTATCGACGCTTCATTGAAGGATACTCAAACATCGCAAAGCCACTCACGACACTTACGGGAAATACAGCATTCACATGGGGACCAGCGGCGCAAGAAGCATTTGAAGGTCTCATACGGGCAATCACGACGGCACCAGTCTTGGCATTGCCCAAACCGGACGGACAGTTCAGGGTTGAAACCGATGCATCGGGTTATGCAATTGGAGCGGTACTCTCACAGAAACAAGACGACAAGTGGCATCCTATCGCGTTCTTGTCGCGGACCATGTCCGCGGCCGAACAGAATTACGAGATCTATGACAAGGAACTCTTGGCAGTCATGGAAGCACTGAAGGACTGGCGACATTATCTACTTGAAGCCAAGGAACGTTTCGAGATCTTAACCGATCACAAAAACCTGGAGTATTTCCGGCGTCCTCAGGACCTAAACCAACGACAGAGGCGCTGGAAAATGAAGCTACAAGACTATGACTTCGAATTGCGACATGTACCTGGGAAGACAAACGCGAAAGCAGACATCCTGTCACGTTTACCCTGGTACGAGACGGAACTCGAGCCGCAGGACAGCGACCAAATGCTCAAGGAGGGGCTATTTTTGAAACGATTGGAATCAGAAGATGTGATACAAATGGAGATGTTCACGGAGGAACAATTCTTTGAAGGGGGTGAAACATCTGATTCCATCAAAATCGGAAACATCACAACCATCGAAAACCCATGGATCTTACGCATCAAGGCCTCGAATCGCATGGAAACAGAAGTAGCCCAGGGTCTGAAGAAGAATCCTCACTGGTACCAGCAGGAAAATGGCATCACCTACGCAGGAGAACGAGTCTATGTTCCACCAGACCCACAATTGCGCCAAGAACTGATGTTTGAAGCGCACGACGCACCAGTGGCAGGACATCCAGGACAGTATCGAACACATGAACTTCTCACTCGCACCTACTGGTGGCCCACCATCCTACATGACGTAAAGAAGTATGTGAAAGGTTGTGACACCTGTCAACGCAACAAGATCAGCCGCCAAAGGAGACACGCCCCTCTGCACCCTAACGCCGCGCCAAGTCAACCATGGGAAGATATAGGGATTGACGTCGTGGGACCGATACCAGAATCTGATGGGAAGAACGCAATTCTGGTCATCACGGACAGACATTCAAAGATGCTTCATCTCATCCCGACAACCGTGGAACTATCGGCTGAAGGATTAGCCAAGATCTATCGGGACCAGATATGGAAGCTTCATGGAATTCCCAAGAAGATCATCAGCGATAGGGGACCGCAGTTCGCCGCGAAGTTTATGGAGATACTTTGCCGCATGTTAGGGATCAAGAGAAACCTGTCCACTGCGTACCATCCACAGACTGATGGACAGGCCGAACGATCGCATCAGGAAACCGAGGTGTTCTTACGAAACTTTGTCAACCATCTACAAGATGATTGGGCGGAATGGATCACAATCGCAGAATTCCAGTACAATGACAAAGAACATCAAGCGACAAAGTACACACCATTCTATCTCAACTACGGTCTGCATCCTTGGAAGGGAGAACTTGTGTTGGAAGACACCAATCCGGCAGCAAACGACTTCTTGAAAAAACTCAAACAGGCACGAGAAGAAGCCAACGCAGCACTGAAACAGGCACAGGATCAGATGAAGAAGACAGTTGACACACGACGAAGCCCGTCTCGGGATTACCACATCGGAGACAAGGTGTGGCTGGAAGGGACTAACATCAGGACTGATCGTCCCTCAAAGAAACTTGACGCCCTCCGACACAGACCGTTCAAAGTCCTAGAGAAGAAAGGAGCTAGCGCATACCGTCTTGATCTTCCCAAAACCTGGAAAATGATCCACCCTGTGTTCAACGAAACCCTGTTATCGCCATATGAAACCCCGAAGTATGCCATTCAGAAAAAGAAACCAGCCCCTGATCCGATCATCGTCGAAGGACGAGAAGAATACCATGTCTCCACGATCCTGGACTCTCGAAAATTCCGCGGAAAGATCCAGTACCTCGTCCAATGGGAAGGGTATGGCCCAGAAGAGAACACGTGGGAACCTCGGACTAATGTTCAGAACGCTCAAGACTTGATCCGAGACTTTCATCGGCAAAATCCATCGCGTCCACAATAAAAGAACAAACTTTGAGCCATTTTCCACATCGACTTCTGTCACATCGAGTTCCCCGCTCCAACTCTTCTCGCCCAACACGCCGTTCTTCTTATACCTTTCAAACATCATTGCTGCCATGTCCAACATCACCGCCGCCTCCACCGATGCTTCCGATATCAACCCCACCATCACCACCCTCATTGGCGAAGCGCTCTCCATGCGCGACCAGATCCATGCGCTCGAAACCTCCGTTGCCGACATCCTTCACCGGCAGATGCATATCCGCCTTCATACCCTTTCCGATTTGCCAACCGCCCCCACCGCTGAGGAGAAACTCATCCTCAAAAACTATACCAACACCCTTGCTGTCGAGAACCGACGCCTTCGCCTCGCCGTTCGAGGTTTAGAGTTTGCCACGGCGGTAAACGATGAACTGATAAAGGATTGGGGTAACCGAGTTGACCCTGCCTGGGCCGATCCAAATGGCAACGATGGATGGGAGTAGGTAGTCTGTGAGGACACAGACCTTGAGGAGGGGAACATGTTACGGACTAACGACTACGGACATATATGCTTACTTTTTCACTTTTACTCATCGGCCCCCGCTTACACATATCGTATTATACTTTATTTCCTTTAGTATACTTCGCTCCCGCGCTGACTCGCTTTCCGCAGCTGTCTGACTCATTCCGCAGTCGTCTTACTCAGACGCACTGCCTTCCGCAGTTATCTTACTCAGATACACTGCCTTGCGCAGCACTGACTCATATGCTATCGCCTATAGTCAGTACCTATATAAACCCTTTGTACTATAGCTAGATTCCTTAGATTTAGCAATCACATTGCTCTTCGCCTTTCCATCTTCCTGCATACTCTGCCCGAACCTTGGAACGGTTTGTTACGCATAACAAATATCAGCAAGGAAGACAATGTCTCCCTCAACCAAGGTTCCCGCACTCAAATGGCCACTGTGAACAAAGGTATCATTCTTTGGGTAGCATTCAAAAGCCGTACATAAGGCTATTGCCATTTCACCCTTATAACATCAGTGTTATGGTTGACAAACCCATGTGATGCTTAGGCAGAGAGGCTTAAGTAGCAAAGGCGGATACCAAGGTGATTGCTAGATCTGGGGAATACATGCAATGTATGTACCCTATATATACTAGAAGGTCGAGTCATCTAGATGACTCTAGAGCGGTTCCGGTCTGACTCCAGAAGCGGACCCGGAGTAGGTGTCTATGGTAACTGCTGCGGCGTGAGTCAGAGTATCTAAGTATAGTCCAATAAGTAACACGATGTCAAGAATGTGTGAGAGTAACCATCTAGATATGGTAACAATGACCATACTGTAGTGAGTAAGCGGAGGCCGGGGCCCAAATGATGTAAAAGTGAATAGTAAGCATGAAACCAATAGATAAGATGAAACTGGCCATTAATCAGATAAGGCCTCTATGTCTTGTATCTTGTCTGAGCGATCAATGCCATGGATAGCAAATCCATAACAATCAGAGCATATTGACTTAATGTCTCATCAGCCCAGCTATTATTTACAATGTTCACCCACTCGTCAGCCCAGCTGTAAGGTATAGACATCATGCTGGGCTCAGTCCGCTGTCACTGTTATCACACGTTATTTTTCACATCCGCTATTCTGTTGTTTATAGGTATATACTACTATAACATGTGCCACATACATCTCCACCTTGACATCCACACCATGGCTTATCTGGGTGCGGCTTCCAATCATCCCCAGTTGCAACACATGGGGGTTTACCAGCGGAAAGACCAGCAAGTCCGCTACATGGGCAAAAGCGGGTGTTACACCCGTCGCCGTACTGCCTGAGTCCCACAGCGTCCAGGCCTCATGTCCATTCATCTTGACGTAGGTGACCAGACAGTCCTTTTTGGCCTGCGGAACCACAGGTTGTTCATGGGCATGTTTTGTTGCCCGCACATTGACTTTGCGGAACTTTTGAGTCCACAACTCCTCAGACGGCACCATTGGTGCCTCTGTCATCACGTGGAGGCGCTCTCCATCAGACGAATATCCGCCGTCCTCCACCTCAAACTGGACAATGTCCTCGGCATCATGTTCCAAGCCCACTGGATCAGGTTCATCATCCTCCCCATTTGATGCCGAATCGTCAACATCTTCTCTATCCCCCTCATCACTGGACCCAATTGGCAACTCCGTATGAGCTGCACATAGCTGATCTGTCCTCTGGCGAGGTGGGTGTGGACATTGCTGGGCATAATGACCTGGCTGATTGCAGTTAAAGCACAAGGATGTTCCATCAGGTGCTTTACCCTTGGCAATCCCCACCTTGTCATTGGTGTTGTGGGCTTTATTGTAAGCCCGCGGGTGATCCTTGTGATTGTCCTGTTTTGGTCGCTCTGTCTGAGTTTGCTTCTGGAGTGCCCGTGGTGCTATCAGCAGTTTTTGCGCTACTGAATAGCCCCTCTCCTGAGGGACTGCAATAGCCCTCCGCGTGGTCACATTGCATACCATCCCAGCTGTCGCTCTCCTCACCGGCAGCTTCTTTTCTATGTACTGCTCATAAAGCTGGGCAGTTCTGTCTGTGATTCCAAGACCTTTGCCCCAGCAACAAACTCAGCAACATTGTTCATAACTGGGGACAAACCTTGGCGGAAAAGTCATTTCCGCCATCCCGAGGGCAGGGCGGCTAAGAAAGCCTTAACCATTGTATGGTTATCTGGCTGCTCCGCCATGTTCCGGGCATGAGCCTTGAGCTCATCATAGACACCTTGTATGTCCTTTGAAGAGGAGTACTCCACCTGCTCCAACTCGGTGCGAGCATCTTCCATCGCAGAAGGGTGTATTAATCGGTCATATAGACTGATGACAATCTCCTCAAATGTCCACAATTCATTGCTGTCCATTGACAGCATGACATGTTCCGTATACCAATTCAGGGCCTGCCCTGTTAAGAAATCTGCCATGACCAGCACACATTCGCAGTCCCTGTCAGGTCCACCATACTGTATAGATTCCAGGTGAATCACCAGAAGGGCTAGCCAGTCCTCCAGTTCCTTAAACCTTTGGGAACCCTTAAATTCCGTAATAGACAATCTGTCAGATTGTCTGGGCTTGGCCCCATCTGGTAGGGCCAGCCTTACAGACAAATGTCTGTAAATGAGGTTGACCAGCCTCTGCACCTTGCGCTCCCTATGGTAGTGCAGGGACTCTGCTAATCCTTCGGAGCCCAAGAGGTTGAACGCCAGGTCGGACATCATGCTTGCCCGCTCCTCTTTGAAGTTTATATAGCTGTCACCATTTGACGGCTGATCCACTCTCCGAGATGGTCGACGACCACCGTCGCCATCTCCCGGTCATCCATACTATAGTGGGGGAGGATCTCATCCCCCATTTCCTTCCCTATTGGGCAGAGGGAAGGGTGGACCCTGTCCTCCCTGACAATTGGCATCTGGAGATCTATGTGATCTCCTATCATTGCCATCATCATCATCATCATCGTCCCCTCCTCCGTCATCTGGGTTAGGTGCTTGGGCCGTGTATCCCTGCGGATGTGTTGTCTGCACCTTCTGGAGGTCTATGGGGGCACCGTTATAGAATGCTACCATCTGATCCTCATAACGCCCCTCTTAAACAAGTCTTCATTCCACATCTTTTGGTGGGCAATTTGGTCCACCATTGTTTCCACCCTGGGAACATATCCCAGTTCAGGCAGCTCTTGTGTTTTTTTCAGAAACGACTGACCCATTGGCCCCTGTTGAAACCCTGTGGGTACTGACCGCGAATCAACTGTGGTGCTCACGCGGTCCATTTTGTGTGGGTCAATTTGCCCCACTTCAGCGATCCTCTGGGTTGCTTTCATCCGCTTCTCAAAACTCATCCAAGTTTCCCCCATTTGTCTGGGCGCGGAGATCTGTCCCATGGCGACTTCAAAGTTGAGGTCACATGTTGTGGTATTGCCCAACTGGATGGGGGCATTGTCCTGTTCGAGCAATGCTTGCTGCACCACCATTGGATCTTGGGGAAAGTTACTTTCTCCTTTGAGGTCTAAACCTTCTAAGTCCTCATAATATTTGTCGTGCATGGTCGTCGGCACGACGGGTTCAGGGGTTAGGATGCTTTGCGGCTGCATCTTGATAAACCTCTGCAATGTTTTCAAAAACATTGCTGGATAGTTTTGGGGCGAGACTACTCCTGGCCCCATCTCGACAAGTAATTTGTCAACTTCATTTTGAATGGCTCTTACCACCTGTTCTTGCTGGGTTCTACTTTGAATCCCAGCCTCATTAAATATAACCTCGATTCCGATTTCAAGTCTATGATCACCCGAAATTGGAATAAAGGGAGGCTCCACACTAGGAACCACCGCAGCGACTCATTGCTGCCTATAGCCTACTATGGGTGAGAACTGCTCCCTTTTTTCGGGAGGTGGTGGCAGGGGCGCTCCTGAATTGTAGTGCCCTGGCATTGCCGTTCGAGGGGTTGAAAATCCCTCCTTAGCTCTTGGGCTGCCTTGAGCCAAGAAGCTAGTCTTTGTGCCCAAGACCACTTTGGGTTGCGGTGCATGTATAGGCGTAACATATGCCTCTCTGGTGCCTGTGACTCTTAGGGTATCAGGCGAGCCAAGAAAGCCCTTTGAACTATACTGGCTATTGGAACTCATGAGCGAGTTCCTGGACATGCTACGTATCGCTCATCCTATAACTGACTCCGAAGCTTCTGACATGCTTCCACGCATAGGCCGCTGACCTAAATATCGGGGTACCACTTCAGCATGGCCTCTCTCATGTGACGTGGCAGTCTCTAACTTGACTGCCATAGCTACTACTGGATTTCCAGCTGAGGGAACTACTGTTCCCTCGGTAGGTCTGACCGTATTACGGCCTGGGGAAAACTCATGTTTTCCCATGAATGTCAAGATAAGGTTTTACCTTTAGTGTTGCCGAAAAGGGTGGCGACACATCGACAATTTTTGCCGTTTTTGGTTGTAAGAGTCTAAGAGAGTATAGAACCAGTAGGATAGTTTAAAAAATGTAACATGTCGTTACAGGGAGCTCCGAATACCTCACATAGCCCATTTCACTTAACTCCGATGACCCTGGGACACATGTCCCCTCTATCAGTGCTATGACTCGGACAATTCCCCTTTTAGCTACATTTTCACTTGTTATCTCTGACTCACAGCCTTGAGGCCTTATCTCTGACTCCTATGCCACAGCCCCCTTGAAACATTTATCTAACCAATGGCTTATTTAGCTCCTGCACAGCATCTACTTATTTATAGCCGTAGGATAACGTATATAAGACTTGTAAACTTAGAGTAGAGGTCTTCAGCTTGACTTAGGCAAACAACACTTACTTTGTCTTACCTTCGAACGCTCTCAAACTAAGTGCCTTGCGAGGACTTAGCTCCGCTGAACCAAACCAAGCTGTCCTCTTGAGGAGCTCACTGATCTTGACCAAGTCGACCTATTGAGGGACTTGTTGTGGAACCAGTTCGAACCCATGTGATCCAATCCTTGGACTTGTTGTTGTAGGCTATCGCCGTAATAGTTCCCACTTAATTCCCCTGGTTTGACAGATTTTAACTGAATCACCCCTGTAAAAACCTGAGAAAACCAGATCACATTGTGCTTGGTTCCTAAATTTTCCAGGTTATCCTGATTCAAACCCTTAAAGTTGGACTCGCTGTCGTGTGGGAGTGGTTTTTCTCAGGGCTATTTTAGGTTTGATCTTGCCTAACTTGGTTTAAATCAGTCCAAATGGGAAATTTGATTTGATTGACAGCAAGTCCGACTTTAAGGGTTTGAGTCAGGATAACCTGGAAAATTTAGGAACCAAGCACAATGTGATCCAGTTTTCTCAGGTTTTCTCAGGGGTGATTCAGTTAAAATCTGTCAAACCAGGGGAATTAAGTGGGAACCTGTGGGAATTGATGGTTGAATTTCTGTCAAACCTCCAAGAACACCTTTCGCCTCAGCCGACCTTTAATGCTACCCATTGTAGACCCCTCTGCTCATTCTATCTCCCCATCCCCTATTCAAGTTATTATTTTTGATATTCACTTCACAAATCTGGCTATCAACTTACGATACTTTAAATCTGGGATCCTTATATTTATTTTATTGATATGTTGGGACGCGATTTCATGTAAAAGAGATGGATTTCATTCAGTTCGAAGATCAATGAAGCAAGTGTGCCCGATTTGGGCCGTAACGCAAGCGTCACAGTCAGGTGACGTTGGAAGTTAGTGGATGTCCCCTACCTTAGCTACAGTTAGGACAATCAAAGTCAACAAATTTGGTTTTGGGCCTTTGACCAATGACGGACCTATAATTGAAGGAAATTTGATGGCTTGATATACATTTAGAACACACCGATTTCTCTCCCTACCTCCCTAAGGCATTCCCGGGCCAAAGTCCGCGCATCTAGCTCAACGAGATTTGCACCATCCTCCTGGCCACTGGTGACATGTTTCAATTCATCGTCCATAATATCAAGGGTCAAGGACTTTGCACTCCACACGGACGGTGTTTTTCGAGGTATTGACGCGATCTCGCAAAGGACAGGGTAGAAATGGAAGAGATGTGCACTGGAAGAACGTTTCACTGCATCTGCAATGAGCAAACTTGGGCTCAAACCCGTATTGATCACTGGAGAATGGATGAAAATCACCCAAACAAGTTATTGCGTTTGAGAACCTACCAGGTTGTTCAACAGCATATCTCGTTGGGTCGTCCGAAACTCCAGCCCACAAGGATCCCGGCCACAATCTCAACTCCAGGAGCTTCCGGAGAACATAGATCAATTCCGTTTCTCGCACCCTGAAATGCAAAAGCACATCAGTTCCAAAATACATCACGAAATCAAGAGACTGGCCTCGGGAAAGGAAGATTCCCTCGTAAAGCTTCGTCAGCGACGTATCCAACCAAAGTCGTTCGGCATCGGTTCAAGAGTGAGGCGATGCTCAGAGCAGCTAGCCGCCTTCGTGAATGCTCTTGATCTGCTTCGATATCAGCGACTGAGCATAGCGCCAGGTTTGTGAGAACGCACCTTTCGTTGTATTCGAACAAATCAAGAAGAGTAAGTCGAGACACCAATACGAGAAGCGTTCCCTTAACACTGGAGACCCAGAATCGGTGCTACCCAGCTCGTGTTGCCTCTCCCTCTCGACGGGATCAATTTGTCTGGGTCTCTTTATGGATCCAGGAGAGGCACTTCCGCTAGGAAGCTCCATATGGCTTTTGTATAAGAGACTGCCTTTGTGCAGGATCTTGGCGAGTTGACCAACAAGATGGTCAGAGACACGACTATCTCCAAGATGCGGAGCAACGTCAATCTCCAATGAAGCAACGAGAGCGAGATCAAAGGTTTCCTCGGCCTCTTGTACCTCCAAAGAGAATGCTTCTGTTGCAGAGCTAATGATCGATTATTCCCATGACATCCACCGACATGCGCCCACACTACTCACCAGTCGGCCAGAATCCCCCCTCGGAAAACATCAAGGACTTGATGCCATATTCCTTGGACACGTTCATCCGGTATTTCTGCAAAGAGGAAACCATCAGTATCAGCTTGGGCTAGGAAGAGGCAGGACTCACTGGTACCATGAACATCAATTTGAACTGCACACTCCTTCACAATCTGCAGGAAACTCGTCGTGGCAGTCTTCCACAGTGGTGGATCCTTTCCAAACTTGGATGGAGCTGGACAATCGTATTTCAACTTTACCGGTATCGAATAAGCCTAACGAAGAGAGGCATCAGTACTGTGATGTGTTGGCTGAAAAGTGGACTTCACTGATAGCACCGCCTCCAGAGTCCCGTCTACATATATCTTCGGTTGATCCTTGAATCTTACGAACAAACTAACAAGCATCGGCAATGTGGTTTTAGAGATTGCGATGTATGTTATCCTCTTTGGGGGCGTTGACGAATTAGGGGCCGGCTCGACATCAAATGCGGCAAGGAAGGGAAGGGTAGCATATTCGGACAGATCTCTCAAGACAAGAGATGGTGCGCTGGGGACCGACAAATCAATACTCTCAATGGTTTCCATCACCACAGCCTAGAACGATGATGAATATAGGATACACATAGCGACCAAGGATTGACACACCTGCACGGGAGAGAGATTATCAATATCTGGCCTGAAATCCGGGGAGTTGGGATAGGTGAGAACACCTGCAAGGAACATTAGCACAAGAAAACTTCATCAACGCACACCGTATCCATACCCTTGAGTATGACCATCAAACGAGTCAGACGCTCCAACATCCATTCACGGTCGTCTACCAACCGACTAGCCTTCCTCGTGCTTTGTATCACATCCACAAACGCCACGAGACTCTCCTGTGTGAATGGCTGATAGAACCCTTCAGTTATCGGTGACGAAGAACCTGGATTATTCGCTCTTTGCAGCACTGCCCGTCCAAGCACATCAATCGCCTGCCAAACACGCAATAGGACCTCGGAGACGATGGGCGGAAGGTCAAGGGACGGCGAGACTTTGACAGCCTTCTCCAAACAACGCAGGGCAGGGGCACTGACACCTCTATTGTCCAACAACACAGTATCCTGTATATGCGTAACAAAGACGTCCCAAGCTTTCGAGAAAGAATCGAGCTGCATGATCTTGGGCGCCAGGAACTCGTGAAATATCGACCCCATGGACTGCAGCGCAAGGATCTTGGAGTCGTCCCAAGCCTGCGCCTGCGCCTGCACGGGTGCTTCCGCATCAGGTGACTCAACACTAGCGGCAGCCAACTTGCGTATTTCCACAGTGACTGCATCCAACAGCGGGAACGTAACTTTCCACATACACTGGTCCCACGTCTCCAGGCTCAGTGTCGACCCATAAAGCTGCATCGTTCGGAACAGCGTCTGGATCGCCCCATCCCGCACCTCTTGCCGTGAGTCCGTACACAGTCCGAGGACTTCGAGGAGGAGGAACATCCACAGCTCGCTATACTCCGGCTCCTCGTCGGCATTTCTCCGTTTGGACTGAATGGCGTCGGATACGCTCCACAGCAAGCTCGCCGCCGCCGTCAGGGCGATGTTCGTGTCGGCCTGACGCCCAAATTGTCCAAGGGTGCTGATGCAAAGCCGGAGATGGGCAGGCGACAGTGAGGAGACGGAGTCGCAGACCAATGTCAGGGACTGGAAGGCGATCTTGACGAGTGCCGTGGAGCTCTTCTCGCTCGGGGCACCGAACCCCACGAGCAGTGGCTTCGGCCGGAGAGATGAAGGTGAAGGTGGGCCACTCATCACGGACATGGAATCGAACGACGACGACCGCACCGGAGAACCGGGCTTGCAGACACTCTCCAGCATCTGGAAGATCGTCTCCCATCCGACGACTAGCGTATGTCCGGAGGCTTGTAGGATCTGATGGAGCGTCTCCAGTCCCATCCGACGAAGCTCAACGCTCGTGCTCGTGTTTATGGCGAGAGTGGAGGGGTCAGGTACGACTTGCTGGGCCAACACATGAAAGACACGCTTTTGAACCTCGGCTTGAAGCTCTCCTGTAGTGGACAGATTGCGAGGGACGATGACGAGGATTTCGTCAAGGACGTTGGCAGCCTGGATACGGATATTTTGCGGGGCGTAGGGCGTGTGGATGATGGAGAGAAGGTGGCTTGTTGTCGTATCCCAAGCGACGTCCGGAGAGCGGTAGATGAGACGGTGGATATTGAGTAGTGCAACCCCGCCAAGCTTGGTGATCCCAAAGTCTCCGGAGCGCTACAAGACATCATCATCAGTCCGATATTTTCGCGGAAAGACAAGAACGCACCATAGTCCGGGGTATATGTATCCCACTAACACGCCTCCTATGAGGCGTCGACCTTAAAGAAAGTGTTGCAACACTCCCGACGTCCTCCCCACCATCCAATTCAAATTTGACCTCTTCACCACCACCTGATTGCATCTCCACCATCTCAGCACTCAACCTACACAGCGCCCCAATGAAATATTTGTACGCAGGATCTTCCAAGTTCTTGGACGTATCAAACAGTCGCTGCATCGCGAGCTGCAACGTCTCCGCATCCAGGTCACTCAACAGCGGATGTCGAGGAGGCCCAGCCTGCATAGCAGACCCGCCGATGCTAGCAGCCGACACCGAACGACTTACAGGAGCTCCACTCCCACTAGGGCTGAGCATGCTCCGCTTCCCCGCCCCCCCAGCACCCCGCGAGGACAACACATGATCCGCATTCTGCAACACCTCCAAGATATTGAACCAGCTCTCCCCAAGACTCCCCGCCAGGAACACCGCACTCGAAATCAGCACCTTCAAACACGCCATGTTCCGCTCAGACAACCCAGGAGCCTGGACCGGCCCACTCAGCCCGAGGTTCTCAGAAAACGAGGCCGTGGACCTCGGCGTTTGCGACTCCACGTAGGAGTCGAGGCTGGACACGACGCGCGCGGGGACGGCGAATTTGGACAGGCTCGTGAAGAACGCGTCGCGCGGGGTGGTGAGGCCGAGCATTCCGGCGACGTTGGTGAGGGACTGGTAGCTCGCGAGGACGTCGACGAAGAGCTCGTCGGAGAGGTTGGTGGAGATGATAAAGGAGAGGGCGGCGAGGAGGGCGGGCCAGCCGCTTTCTATGATGGCGCGGACCGTGGACAGCTGTTTTGTGGAAGATTCATCTGAGGGGAGCGCTGAGAGGTCGAGGGAAGGAGGCGCGCGGACGACAGGCTCTCCTGCCGCTCTGGGCTTTTGGATGACGATGGCGGTGTAGAGGGGGCCAGTGAAGGAGGCTAGGCCGTCGCAGAGGGAGACGATACATTGGAGCGCAAGGAGGTAGATGTACGATTCCGGAATGGGAGGAGAGTCGGCTTTGTCAAGTTGGTCTATGCTACAGATAAGAGTGTTGGTTTTTCAGGTCAATGCTAGAGGTGATATGAAAGACTTACCATTGGAGCTTCATCGATGAACCCTGTAAGCTTAAACTGCCGCTAGCCCCCATCATGCCCACAACACCGGAAACAGTGGCACTCGCGGCCGTAGCCACCCGTCCTGTTATTCCACCGACATCCAAGCCATATCCAGCTCCTGAGTGCTCCGTGATGATGCCCAGGCCCGGCAACTGAGAACAGACACCCAATATCGCAGGTTTCTCTGTGATCAGCCGCTTGAAGGCGGTCACAAGGGAACCGAAGACGTTCGAGCCCAGACCCTGGGCGTCATAACGACTCCAGACGTTGCGTATGAACCTTGCATCACTGCATAAACTGTTCGGAAGCATGTGAGCCTATCCGCACGTAGCTCGATGATGACTGATAGACTTGCCCCCTCATGATCTCCATCGCGAGGACTCGCATCCATTGAGGCCGAGGAGGATGGACAGCGTGATCTGAGTCGGCGTCCTCGGAGCATATCCTGATGAGAAGCATCATGAAAACTTCTGCCTCAGTGGTCAATTCCAATGAGAATTCTTTCAACAGCAGGAAGACGACGCGGGTGCAGCGAAGAGTGAGGGAGAAAGCGGGGCGGTCAGAAAGTGATTTGAGAAGTAAGGGGCAGAGATGGTGTTGAAGAAGGATGATCAGTTCTGGACGCTGATGAAGGTTTAGCTTCATGAATTCAAATGTAAAAGGTTAATACCTTGCGAAAAAGGGCATGATAGTTGGTTAGTACGCTTTCTATAAGTTCAAGGGCGAAGGTTTTGTGGAGAAAGTCGAGCTTCAAGAAATGAGGCTTTTCGGAATTGGCTAGGAGACATAGATCTTCAAAAACCGAGAACGCGTCGCGGGCCGATGGACCCAGGGGTTTTAGGGAGCCATCTGGCAGTCTGACTCCTATCAATTCGTCCTCGTCGATCTCATTGCCGTCCTCAGTCACCATCTTATCGACTACGAACATGACAAGCTGTCGGAGCGTTGCAGCTGCGGTCGAAGAAACGACTGCGATCCTGGACTCCTGAAGCTTGAAGCATAAAAGAAGGGCCTATACGTGAAAGCATTAGGCATGCCAAACTGAAAATCTGTTGCACCTCACATCACCCAACAACGCGCCATGGATGGCAGGAAAATTTGGTATGAGGGAAACGAGAGTTTGCAGGATCCGTAGCTGGATGTCGACTCCTTGGCTCATAGCGTCACTCATGGTATTTATCATTACAGGCACCGCAGAATGTGGCACCGCTTTGAGAGCGATGAGACGTTGTAGTGAGCCGAGGGAGATGGCGACCACTTTCGCGTTTCTTGTCGCGCAGCCCATGAATACGGGGCGCAGCAAATCTTCGGATTGCGGCCCATCTAACACAAAATCAGCCAGTTGGAAGAGCAAAAATTGCATTGAAACGCACCAGATGCCAAACTGGATGTCGCTTGTTCTGGTGATGCTCTGAGGATTGCAAGGGACTTTTCTGCTGCCTTTTGAGCTGAGTTAGAGAAGTATTCGTGTTGGTGGCACTAGGTCAAAGACTGACCTCACGTATTTCTGGATGTTTTCTCCTCGTTTCGCTGGCTAATGACTGTCAAATACATATGACTTTTGCACATCAATGAAGTTCATCCCACACACCTGGAGCTCGGTCACAAGAAAAGCAAGTGAGCTCATTGTGTCAGACGGAATAGTCGCCGTGCTCGCCGACGATGACTTGTATATTGTCCTCTCCAACGTTGAGGCATTCAACCTCCACGATCAGCCATGTTACCCAGTTTGCATGGCTGCTGGGCAATCACATGACCATGTTCGGATGTTATCGACCCAATCGCCCACTGCCCATGCTAAGCTAAGCTTCTTTCGTTGAACAAAGAAATTCATCACGCCAAAATCTCGAGGAATTGACACGCCTGCCACTAGCTGCCACATCAAAATGATGTTTGAGATTTTGTTGTTTAATCTAGCCCCTTTTCCTGGACCTCGTGGATATCTTGAACAGCGCGAGACAGCGCGTCCCCTCCATCGCGCTGCTTGTTACGGTTGTCATTACTTAGCGCGAGATCCTGCAGGCGGTATTCCGAAAAGCACTGACGTGAGCCATTGTTTTCAGCAACATCCTGGTTTATTTGGGATATTTTCGGCGCCCACGCCTGATCCTGCAGGCTCAATAAACTCTAAACCTGTTTCATTTTTCCTTTCTGACGCCACGGGTTGCCCAGCGGGTATTGTCAAAAGACGGCATCTGCCATCCGACCTTCTGGAAGCCTCACATTCCGGAATCTATTACGACATTATGGAGCCATGGGTATTTTAAGCCCAACCATTCTCAGACTTTTTCGAAGTCCATTCGTTTTCACCCCCCCCGCTTTCCACCTTGTACAACTATGGCGCCCACTCCTGAATACGTGCAATCAGGGAACACCTACTTCATCACCAACGTCAAAGGTGGTACCGTCGTGGACCTTTCCGGGACTGACGGTAAATCCAGTACGTCCCGCGTCCGTAGCAGCCTCTCCCCTATTCACCCCCCACCTCTAGTTATTGGGTGGCCCTACCACAACGGCAAAAACCAACAAGTAGGTTTCTTCTTCTTGATATTCTGGCTCTAACGCCTCATTCCCTGACAGTGGAAGCTCGACTGGACGAATCTAGGCTGGACATTCCAGAATGCCGCCACAAATCTCTACCTTGGTATCGACGGCACTAGCGACGACGGAACCAAGCTCATCGGGGTACAACAACCCGTTGGGTGGCATATTTGGCACGACGAGGTGAACCCTGACAATTACAGGTTCGCGTTTTCTCGAAAACCGCGCTTGCATGTTTTCACTGAAACGCTTGTCGCCCCGCAGGATATTTGTGCCAAACACGTCCTATAACCTTGATCTTTCTGACCATGGAAATCCGACCCCCGGTCAACCCATCATCGTGTGGTACAAGTGGGACGGCACCCACCAGACTTGGAAGTTCAACAAGGTCTGAACCAGTGACGTATGTCTGAGACGTTTGTTCGTATCTTGCATCAGCTGATATTGATTTTCCAGTTTACATGTACAATGCGCATCATGACTGTATGTATGTGTAGGTGTAATGCTTGCGTTTCTAGGGTTGTATGACGGACCGTGTTGTGTTTTTATTTTGTTCATATAATTTTCAAGTACTATACCTTGTCTTAGATTGAATCTTCTTTTTTTACCTGCTAGCGTCATTCCTTGGAAGTCATCCTCGAACACCACGAACACATGTCCGGGCCTAGAAGTCCAGAAGTCCAGAAGCACTAGCTGAAACCCCTAATCATGAGGCCTCGTCGTAAGACACCAATATGACTATGACCATCAAGAACATAAATTATCACCATCGCATCACCTTGCTCCACCTCGCCAGATCCCATAATCACTCGGCTGCCAAATGTGGGATCGCATGTACTTAGACTCTGGATATGATACGCAATCCCGGATATTCACGACTTGGAGAAGCATCAAGAGCGCGATCCGCACACGGTCCGGTACGCTGGCACATTCCACTCGTGCTCGACTCGGGTCGCGATCGTCCGGACCACGGAAAACACCGACAATGGCACACGTTGTCGCCCAGTAAACGCACTCACAGCGGTGGGAACGTTAACGAAGCAGAGGTGGGTATTCATATTGACCAGTCGACGGGAGTTGGACTTACCACCGAACACACCAATGTGATGGAATGAGATATCTTTTACCGCTGGTCGTCCAGAAATCGTGTATCGAATCCTATTATTCCTATAGCTCAGGGCCCCGCCACAATCGTGGTGTGTTTTCGTCAATACTTGTGGACGTCGCACACATGATTCTACGATTGCAACTCGGCCTCCGATTCGGCGGTACATCTTCCTCGCAGCATATTTTGGGAGGCACCCCCGGCCAATCGTCACCGTCAATCGGGCTGCCTGTACATAACCCACCACCCCAAAAGAAGCCCTGATCCTGATCATTCCCTTCCAAATTTCTACAACATACTTACCTTAGGCCAATGTTGAACGCGTACGATTTCATCAATGTGATTTGCGAAGGCATCATCGATGATCAGAATGTCATCACCACCACCACACCCTGCCACATTTGTGCCATACCCCATGATCCAGTTTGATCACCCTTGGAATGATGGGGTTTGAGCGGCTCCATTCCCGCACACAAGTTGCATCATGTGCTCATGATTCCCAACATATATAAACTCACCAGAATGTCCCTCTCCCTCCCACATCCTCCACATCTCATACGATGACTATCCACTCTGGCAGAGTATACAAAATCATCAACGTCAAGAGCGGAACTGTCCTTGACCTCTCCGGCACGGACGGTACCTCCGGTAAATCGCGATCATGATTGTCGTCGTCCCTACAGTACCCTAACCCATCGATCGCCAGTCATCGGATGGCAGGACCACAACGGCGAGAACCAGAAGGTCAGAAATACCTGTTCCCCTCCGATCGTCGTTGAAACTGACACCCTCGTCCTTACCCTCCAGTGGGTCCTGGAGCACGATGACAACCGCTGGCTCATCCGCAACCACCGCAACGGCCACTACCTCGGCTTCCTGAGAGGCTCCTATGGTCTCAAGGACGGACTGCCGCTCGCCGGAATCGAGCAGCCCTTCCACTGGGACATTTACGAGGAACATGGCGTCTACAGGTACGATCTCTTCCTCCCCCCCCCCCCGCTGCTGGCATCGTTCAAGTTGCGTCCGACCCTGACCTGATCTTCATCAAGAATTTTCGTCCCCGGCGCGCCCCATCCCGGACTGAACGTTGATCTTTCAGACCACGGGAACCCCAACAATGGCACACCCGTCACCTTGTGGGGGAAGTGGGAAGGTACGAACCAGACTTGGAGGTTCGAGGAGGTTTGAAAGAAGAAAAAAAAAGTTTTGTGAGTTTTGGACGGAAGAGTCATCGTGTTTTGTGGGGATGATCATAGTCTTGATAAGATTTTATTTCTTCCAGCCGGGGAGATTACCGAATGAACAATCAGTTCAAAGGAAGAATGTATACTAGCTACCCCTCTCGGACTCCATTGTACTGTGTACCACGCACCCCCAGCTTATGCGATAGGAAAAGTTGTAGGAAGATTTTACAGATAAACTTTGGAAGTGGAAACTCAAAAGGGTGAAAATCGCGAGGCTTGCAACTTGACTTGTGATTCCGTGCACAAGACTTACAATCGTTGGATTGTCAGTGGTAGTATTTTTCAATGCTCAATTTGAAGGGGCGGGGGCATGGAGACGTACCCCTCTAAGTTCCACTGGGACAATGTTGGCCATGGGCTTCAATCAAGGGGCTTCCTGCAGTCGAAAAAACCGTAAGATTCAACGTTCAACCACTGACGTCCGAGTGGAAACAATTCTCAAGGAGAAGTTGTACTTATTTATGGTCGGATCGCCTGAGCGGATCAAGGGCGATCGCGAGCCCTGCGAAACAGAGCCATGAACACAGAATAGCGGGCAAATAGGCCCGGGATCTATTACTAAATACATAAAGCAGTATCTGACAGTACAGGGGCGACGATGAACCCAACTCTAAAAGAAGGTGGAAGAATGGTACGACTCGTAAAACATGGTCACGTACTTGCTAGAAGATGGGATGGGCGCGGGAAACACGATTCATGCAACATCGGCTCAATCACGCAAGTCCTAGAGGATGGTCAGTGAGGGGCGGCCAGTGAGATGGTGCAGCTCAACCAACATGATCACGCACCTCCTGGAAAGTGAGAGGGGGCAAACCATGACCAGTGAGAGATGCCACGCTCATAAAATATGATCACGCACAAGCTGGAAGGTGAGATGGGCACTCCAAAATCAGTGAGACATGCTACAGCTCATAAAAGATGGTTACGCACGCGCTGAAGGTGGGGTGGGGCAGATCACGGTCAGCGAGGATGCTAGGGCTCATGAAAGATGATCACGCACACGCTGGAAGGTGAGATGTGGGGTGATTCATGATCAGCCAGAGATGCTACAGCTCATAAAAGATGATCACGCACGCGCTGAAGGTCGGATGGGGCAGATCACGGTCAGCAAGAGATGCTACGACTCCTAAAAGATGATAACGCACACGCTGAAGGTCGTATGGGACAGATCAAGAGATGCTAACAGCTCATAAAAGATGATCACGCACAAACTGATGGTGGGATGGGGCAGATCACGGTCAGCGAGAGATGCTACGGCTCATCAATCATGATCACGTACAATCTGGAGGGCGACATGGGGGTGATTCGTGATCAGCGAGAGATGCTACGGCTCATAAAACATGATCACGCACAATCTGGAAGGCGAGATGGGGTGATTCATGATCAGCGAGAGATGCTACGGCTCATAAAACATGATCACGCACATCCTGGAGGGTGAGATGGGGAGTGGGGGGGATCCATGATCAGCGAGAGATGCTATAGCTCATAAAACATGATCACGTACAGTCTGGAAGGCGAGATGGGGGGGATCCACGATCAGCGAGAGACACTATGGCTCATGAAACGTGATCACGTACAAACTGGATGGTGGGATGGGTTAGAACGCCACAATCAGCGAGAGACGCTACGGCTCATAAATGATCATACACCTTCTGGAAGGTGAGACGGCCGAAGCATAATCAGCAAGAGATACTATGGCTCATAAAACATCATCACGCACAGACTGGAGGGTGAAATGGGGGGATTCACGATCAGCGAGAGATGCTCCACCTCATGAAATATGATCACGCACATACTGGGTGTGAGATGGGGGGGAACGATCAGCGAGAGTACTATGGCTCATAAAACATGATACGCACAGGCTGGAGGGTGAGATTGGGGGATCCACGATCAGCAAGAAATACTATGGCTCATAAAACATGATCGCGCACATACTGGAGGGTGAAATGGGGGGAACAATCAGCAAGAGATACTATGGCTCATAAAACATGTTCACGTACAGGCTGGAGGTGAGATGGGAGGCTCCACGATCAGCAAGAGATACCATGGCTCATAAGACATGATCACGCACACGCTGGCGGGTGAGATGGGGGGAACCACAATCAGCGAGAGATGCTACGGCTCATAAAACACGATCACGCACAATCTGGAAGGCGAGATGGGGTGATTCATGATCAGTGAGAGATGCTACGGCCCATCAAGCATGATTACGCACATCCTGCAGGGTGAGATGGGGGAGGATCCACGATCAGCAAGAGATGCTCCGGTTCATAAATCATGATCACGCACATGCTGGAGGGTGAGATGGGGGGATCCAGAATCAGCGAGAGATACTATGGCTCAAGAAACATGATCGCCCACATCCTGGAGGGTGAGGCGGCCAAAGCATAATCAGCAAGAGATGCTACGCCTCGTGAATCATGATCACGCACAAACTAGAAGCGAGATGGGGTGATTCATGATCAGCGAGAGATGCTACGGCTCATAAAACACGATTCCGCACAATCTGGAAGGCGAGATGGGGTGATTCATGATCAGCGAGAGATGCTACGGCTCATAAAGCATGATCACGCACATCCTGCAGGGTGAGATGGGGGAAAGAGAATCAGCGAGAGATGTTACGGCCTGGCCGTATGAGAATATTACTTGAATCATGAGGCAAATATTCCGAATGTGCTGGATATCAACGCCATCTCGACCATCTCTAGATCGTACATACACTTCAGGGGGGGATGTTTCCTGCTCGTGCTCGTTGCTGTCTAGTGCTGTAAACCTTCCGTTGCAATAGGAGCTGCATCATAACACTCAGCTCCGGTGTTCCAGGCGAACAAATCAACACTTTCCAAAACATGCAATTTCCTCCTGGTTCCGCGTCTAAACTCGACCCAGGACACCGCCGCGGACATTTTTGCGTAGTGGTATACTCTTTGTATTGTCGCACGACGATGGACATATCAACCTGCATACCACGGCGAACTACGCTTGCCCATTCCCCGGGTTTGATGATTTGTTTTCCTCCGGCAAGTGACACAATGTATTCGCCTCGATTGACGAATCTCTCCCCAGCAGTGCCCTTTGAGTAACCCTTCATAGTATTGGAAAACCTCTGATGGTCACGATCAACAAGGTAGCGAGCTCATCGATAGCAATGCGACCCACCTCCCATGAGCCGCAAACCTGCCACGGAAGGGTCAACATTTCGCCAAAAATATCCCGTATCTGCACTGCGTCCTCGAGAGTGTATCCCACTGTACGTGGTCCTTGGTTCGCTTGATTGATTGCTAGTATGTAACTGTAGCATGATGTCAGGAGGGCGCGAGCGAGGATAGGCACTGGCATGTTGTAGGACACACCCAATCATCAACATGGAAATCGTTCCTTGACGGTCTGCGATCTTCTTTCTCACATCCAAGACTTCCTGCTTTTTGAATACAGCCCACGAGACTTTGTACCAGATGCTGCGCAAGGAGATCAACTTCCTGTCACCTGTTGCTTTGGATCCAAGAGCCGTCTTATAGCGTTTGCTAATGTTGCGTTGAAATTCCTCCATGACTGTACGACACTTAGAAACCTCCAAAGCGACAGAACCCGCGATATCCTTCCCCAAAGATGTACCTTCCACAGCTTCAATTTTGGCGACCTGATAGACAGTGTCGAGTACTTTTGAAAGCGACTGAAAGTCATCGATTAGGGCTTGGAACTCAGACGATGAACCTGTACTGTCACTGAGAGATTTCGCGATTGTAAAGGCAAGCTGGGACAAGGTCAATATGTCACCCAAGGAGAGCGACATGGTGGAAGTAAAGGTGGTGAAGAACAAGTCACAGCCTCGACAGAGGCGCTACTAGGGGTGTTCATTTCTTAGTTCACTTCATCGTTCATTTCAGGCACACAGGCGTTTTCATACCCCGACTGTTCTCATCAACGAGCTCGACGAACTGATACCTTGAAAGCTTGAAACACCGCTAGGTTCTCAAAGTCCGAAGGCTGGGTTGGATGAGAATAAGACTGATGAACTGGGAAATCACCAGTGCACTCAATTATAAATCGATAGTTCACGGCGTTCCCCAACCATCAAAAGCAGAAACGAACTGAACGATGAACTGAATCAAGAAAGGAACACCCCTGGTAGCGCCTCTGTCGAGGCTGTGATTTGTTCTTCACCTTTACTTATGCCGCTCTCCTTGGGTGACATATTGACCTTGTCCCAGCTTGCCTTTACAATTGCGAAAGATTGTCAACTTCACTATAGTGGAAATAGTCGAGGGTTGTGACTTTGAACCGCATACCCCCATACTTACTCCAAGGATGGGCCGAAAAGTCCTTCCAGCGAGATCATGGGTTGGAAATTCTAGCACGGGCGGTTGGGGGACCCGTGATGCACATAGCGAAGTTTTCCTACTATTGAAAGCCTCTGACAAGACGTAGGAGGGGGGCGCTGCGCGTGATTTCGGTATACACAAGTGATTCCTCGGGGACAATGGGTACTTGAGCACCGGAAAATGACAACGATGTATGTGATCATTAATAAACCAAGATGAGTCGTCGCCTCAATAACCGCCGACGGAGGAAAGTCGGACTCGGACGCTGATGGAGTGGCGTGAGAAGGCAGACTGGGGTTAGCTGACATAATGCATTTACCAGCAATCTCGGCTCGAGGACAGCCATCTTTTTCGAGCCTGCGACGTGGTTGGCTTCCCCTCTCACGATCCACGGACAGGCCGAAGTCCTTTTCATCCCACACCGCGACTACTTTACTTCCTCAACCTGGTTTATATCACTCCTTACCCATAATTCGAGGCGCATTCTGCAAGCCGCGTTCATTCCCAAGCGCTCACACCAAATACCTCGTCAAAAGATACCAGCACCACATATCCTAATAAATTTCTACACTACATGCCTGCCGGACCGAAAAATGGACAAGCCCTCTTCCTGGGGTTGGAATTGGCTACAGATCAGTTTCGGGTAGCAATTGTGGACGAGTCACTCGAGCTTGTTGGGGTGGAATGCGTTGATTTCGACACGGAGCTTCCGGAATACCAGTGCGTTTGGTCTTTAGTCTTCCCTCGATGTGGGCGATAATTCTCTCATTTCAGAACGCAGGGCGGTATTTTCACGACACCCGGGGAAGCATTCACGACGCCGGTAGAGATGTGGATAAAGGGACTCGGTGAGCGTTTCCCCCCCCTCTTCCCCACCACCACCATCGGCCCTCTTCGTGTAAGATTTGGAAATAACGCGAAAATTTTGGTTCCGTTTTCATGAGAACCTTGTTCCAAATCTGGACCCGTCCAATCTCGATCTAACTTTGCACGTGATCTAGACATCCTCCTCGAGAAAGTTTCGAGAAATCACGATTTGTCAAGAGTAAAGTCCATTGGAGGGGCCGCCCAGGTATTTATTTCCATTTTTATCCTTAGAGATAGCTAACCTTGCAGCAGCACGCCCTCGTCTGGTGGAAGTCAACGACCATTCCTTCCCTGTCTTCGCTAGATCCCAATGTCCAGCTTCATAATCACTTCCCAGAATCATCATTTTCTCTACCAAATACACCGACCGCACAAGATACCTCCTCACATACCCACGCTCTCGCCATTGAGGCACTTCTTGGAGGGCCCGACCATATGGTCGACCGCGTAGGAACATGTGCAAGCCCCCCCTTGGTAGCAGGGCAGCTGCTCCGCATCCGAGAAAGCTGGCCACAGGACGTCTGGGCAAGGACCGGCAGAATACAGCTCGCAAGCGCTTTTCTCGGCAGCCTGATCTCTGGCAAGTGGCAAGGAATGGGCGAAGCAGAGGCATGTGCGACGGGGTTGTGGGTCCATGGCGCCACCAACACTGGCCAGCCCGGCGCGCAAGGTTACTGGGACGAAGGTGTCCTTGACATCGTCGGTGGCAGCCGGGAGGAGGGACGGAGAGTACGAGGATGGCTCGGAGATGTGGACCTGAATGGCGCCGGGAGACGTGCGGGCAATGTCTCCAGATACCTTGTAGAGCGTTATGGTTTTGAGCCTGGTGAGTCTCGCGAGGAAGCTTCCCTTGCACTGAGCTGAAAAAGTCATGTCACTAGATGCCGTTGTTGCTCCCTTTACGTCGGATTATCTATCATCATATCTTTCTCTATTACCCTCTGCCAACGATGCAGTCCTTTCATTTGGACCTATGGATACCTTGATGACACCAGCGCAACATTACCATCCCACCCGATTGTACAATCTATATCCTCATCCTGCTCAAGATCCTGGAGAAAAAAGAAAATACATCGCTGTTCTTACTAGCCGGTAAATTCCCTCCACTACTTCCAAACATTTTTTGCTCATCTTTGTTCTAGAAATGCAGACGTTCCGCGAGCACTCGTCCGTGACATGTACACTAAAAGTTGGAGTGCCTTCGATCGTCTGGTGGCCATTGTTCCCCCAGGCGGATCTATCGGGTCAGTCACCCTATCAGATCCTTTTTCTACTTCCCTAACATAACCTGTTAATGCAGCCTCGACGACAAGCTTTTCAGCTTCTGGCACCTCCAAGGTGACAGTTACCCCTTCTCCCACCTCAAGGGCATCTTCCGCTTCGAAACGGGCGTAAAGGTCAACGAGTTCCGCGACCTCCGCGCCAACCCGCGGTGCCTCATCGAAAGCCAGATCCTCTCCTTCCGCGTCAACTGGTCTCGCATGCTCGCAATGGGTCTGCTAGGCTCGGCCCGGAAAGGCGGCATAAGCCCAGCCCCCGCCAGCCGCCCAGCGTCCTCCATGGCCTCCAGCCTCGGGCTGACCTTTGACCCGTACGACCACGGCCCGCTGCCCTCACGGATCCTGAGCACGGGTGCCGCTGCGAACTTCCCGAGCGTGGCCAACCTCGTCGGGGACGTGTTCAACGCCCCCGTGTTCGTCCCGCACACACAGGTCGACTCTGCGCAGGTCGTACCCCACCGGAACGCGCCGGCGCAGGGGTTCCCGAGCCGGGCGGCGTTGGGGGGTTCGTATGTCGCGCGGTGGTTGTGGGGCCGTGAGGCGGGGGTAGGGGGGTTGTCGGTGTTTGAGGATGAGATGAAGCGGCTGTTGATGAAGCGGTGGGTGTCGACGGGCGGGGTGCCGTTGAGGACGTCGGTGAATGGGTCTGTTGGTGGGGGGCTGGGTGTGGGCCCGGCCAGCGGGGCGAACAGTGGGACGAGCACGCCGTATGGGCATCCTGGGAGCGGGCGTTCGGGGCTCGGTGCGACGGTGTTTGTGGAGGAGGATGAGGATGAGGAGCTGGAGCGGGAGAAGCAGATGAATGAGCGTACGTCCGGGCTTGGCTTTGGCGTGATCGGGGGTGGGTTGCATGGCTGGGGCAGTGGTGGCGGTGGCGGTGGCGGCAGCGGCAGCAGCTCTGGGGCGTATGGGGAGATAGGGTCGTCGAGGATGAGGACGTTGACGGGGTCGACGGTGGACAGCGCTTTTTCGAGCACGTTCGCTCCTTCGACGGCTCTCACGACCCCTGACCTCAATCTCGGTAGTTCGGGGGTCATGAGTCCGGCTTTGGGGACTAATGGCAGTGGTGCGGCGGGCACGCCGACGACGCCGACTCCACTTACGCCTGTCGTAGCTCTCGCTACGGCCGATGGGGAGGCGCAGATTGGGCTGGCAAAGGTTGCGGAACCGGACCTGGATTCCTTCATGAGTTATGCCGCGATCGTGCCGGAGTACTGTAGACTGGAGGGGATGTTGATCAAGGGAATCGTGTGAAAGGGGGGGAGGCCAGTGGTTGTGCTCTCATTATTCTACAGGCTTACTTATACGCATCTCGATATGTCCTTTGCTTTCCATCTTCGTGTATGCCTTGCTACTGACCGGCTCGTCGCTCTTCTCTTCTCCCAGCCCATGGACCCGCTAGTCCTTCCTTCCCTTCAAGTTCATCGTTTTCCTTTGGTCGAAATGTACATATAGATATCCAACTGTTTTTCTATAGATCTTTTTTCTATGATTTACGGAGCGTTTTGGGAACCTATTTTAAATGCATGGAATATGGGTGTGGCGCCTCAACGTGACTTTGACTGGTGGAAGCCCTGATATAGTCCTGTCCAGCGGTGTATTTGGCGCTAAAATCTAGAGGCGGGGATCTCGGTTGGCTTCAGCGAATACTTACCCTAGCCTATCAAATCTAGGAGGTCATCGAGCGAATCGACGACGCCGTGCTATGCAAATCTCCTCTTCCCAAGTCCACCGAATTTGACTTCCACGCAAACCTAAATTGAGAAGATTGAGCAACTCTTTGATAACGCTCTGGAACCGTGACGGTCCGTGTCAAATCCCAGTTATTCGTTTCATACAACCCTATTACATTCACACAACGGCCTGGGTGATACGACCAAACTCATACTTCCCGCTTCAAGCTTAAATTGCTGCGTCATCGCATCTGAATCATCAATCAGTTCAGCGTACCTTCCACGAACTTCCAACCTTGGCTCCTGTCGCTCTCCTCGAGCCACAGGATGACAAGAACACCATTCTTCGCCTCCTTCCCATCTTTCTTCGGATCGCTGAGTTCAATAGCGAAGGGCATCGGGTATCCGGGGACCACGATCCTGAATGCACATCAGAGCGAGACGGTTGGAGCGGAATTCGACGTACTTGAATATGCCACCATTCGCCTCGTTGTGCAAGGACCACGGGGCAGCTTCGTCCATGAGCGTCAGGGCTCGACCATCTTGAGCGCCGTCCAAATAGCCAATGAAGTAGCCCGAGAATTTGTTCTGGATAGACCAGGTATTGTCAATTGGACTTAGGATCCACTGTGGGAACGAGCTCGTTCAGTCTCGACCGTCAAAGACTGAAAGGAGATTTTACAACCTTCTGGCTATCTTTCCCGTTATCGTTTCTGCAAACCACTGGAGAGAGATATCTCGATGAAACACTTGAAGGGCTTAGCGATGCAAAGCGGGCGGACTCACCGATCGTTTCGTCTGTGCTCTCGAAGAGGTCAAGGACGAGGCTTTCATGCTTGACGTTCACAATTTTGTAGGGCGTCCCAGCCTTGAGAGCCATTGCGGGGCAGAATGAGAGAGAAGAGTATCTCGTCGACTCCAAGATACAGATTGATATTACCTACCTGCGGCGCTTCCCGACTTCTCGAGATAAAGAACTTTAAAGGAGTAATCCCAAAGCAGTTCTGAGGAGTTCTGCGGCCTCGTGCCGTCATTCCCGCGGATTCAAACCCAGGTGAACGAGCTATCACGCCGGAAGCGTTCCAGTACCGATAATCGGGGTTCCTCGAAATCCCTCCGCCTTTGCAAGTCACTGCTGGCGTTGTGCCAGAGAGACTCTGAAAGTTCAGACTCGCGTCCGCGCCGCGCACGTCTATCCAACGCCAATGCCACCTCCAAGGAATGGTCCGCGAGCGGCGTTGATGTATACCCAATGAGACGCCAGCATCAATAAACGAATCATTTGCCTCCGGCTGCCCGAACGTCCAACCACAGACTCGGAAGACTCGGACCAATTGCACATGCGAGTACAGCACTAATACGAACCTCTACTAGTAGTAAATTCAAAACGAACTAGAACGCTCGAGCCCATCGGTCAGGGCCTATCCAAGAGGCTTCCCGGAAAGAGGAAAGCTCAGATTGATTTTATCACAGGGACGCAAGCGAGGATCTATAAGATCCTCCGGGTTTTGAGACGCGCCCGTGCGCGTAACATTTGGAAGCACAAGGCGCTCGCTAACGTGTCTTCCATAGATGACACCACCGAACCCGCGCCATTCAACTTCACGCAATCAATACCCAAAACCTAGGGCAATTTATCGCAACAACTGAGTTGTTATCCGCAACTTGAATGCTCCAAGACTAAGATCCTCAACCTTATCTTCCACTTGTGAAAACAGTAGTATGTGCATATCCGAGTCACATAGCCTCAGTCATATCATTCCTCCCTGCAATCTAGGTACCAACGTCATGGTGTTGCTCTGCCCAAGCAGCCCGGCACAGGCTGCTTCCCTACATCTCCAAGTTCCGGCACCAGTCCCTGGTGTTGACACCACACCACCAGGTTTCAATGCGAACCTCACAGCTTATACCCATGTCAACGATTATTTTTGCAATGACCACTTTGGTATTGTGCAATCTGATACTCTTCGGAGCTCGTGTGGAGAAATTTTGCCGTTTTTTTAAAACTGAAATTCAGTATGTACCTGTTTCAATACAGACTGAGGATCGATGTCCCTGGTAAGGGATGAGTTTCATTCGAGCACGTGGAGAGGTACAGTAGAATTGTTGACGCGACATCATCCAAACGAACCGTCATCTCAATATCTTCTTCCAAATTGTCCTTTTTACATAGGTAATACAAATTTGCTAGCAAATACAAATCGAACTAGAACAGTCGAGCCCATCAGTCACCGATCTGAAAGGCTTCTGGAAGACTCACATTAATATTATCATAGTCTTCCCGAAAACCAAGCCAAGATAGGCATTCATAGAATCTGCGTCCCCTTGCGACGCGCCACTATGGCCCGTGACACAGCAAAGCACGAGGTGCTCGCTAGCATCGTTATCTACAAAAGTGGCCCCTCAGTTAGATCCGAGCAAATTCCAGGAGGAGGAGAAGGGGCTTACTCCGCCGAAAAGAACGGCACGCCTTGGGGTGATAGGATTCAGCTATGATGCGGAGCATGGTGGGGGGAAAGGGTGGCTTACAAGCTGTGCATGTCGCTTGTTAGAAGTGCTCCGAGGATAGGAGACGCTAGGACGTCGATGGTTAAATGGGAATGTAATGAGAGTCATCGAAGCATACAAAATAAGCCGACGAATCCTGAGTGATGAGTAACAATGAGCGTGGACCAGTGGACGATGCAATTATGGTCACCTAAAGCAGTGAAGTATATGCCGATGCGTGCACCATACTCGCTCATGTCCTTTGCAAGGGGCGCTAGAGTAGTGGGTCAGGGACATATTGGAATGAAGTATAATCAGCATACTAATGACCGAGGCGGTCAGGGCAATTGCTGATTCAGTAGAAGGGGTCAAAAATCTCTTCATGAAAAAGAGCGCGCAAAACGAACCGGCGCCGGAAAAGAAGCCAAAGCATATCGCGATTACAGCATAACCTCCTTCATTCTTCGCCAGAATATAGCAGAACAGCGTGATGGCCATCGCCAGCGTCACGAAAAGAAAGAGGTTAAACGCGCCCAATCTACGTGCGAATAATGGGGGGATAATGCGGCCGACGAAGGACGCTGCGTTGAGAATGGAGATCTGTGCCCACGGATCATGTCAACTAATGTCAAAAGTTTGTACCGTAAATAGGGGGGACCCACACAGTAGAACACAAATTTCTCGTCCATCCCGTGAGAGATGGCATCGAGCTGCAAATAGAATTGGGGGAGAAAGATTCCGCCCATGAAGAAAACTCCACTGCGAATGGTCATCAGTGCACGACCGCAAGGTCCAATTCAGAAGAGCATACCCGAGGATGGAGAAAAGATACGGCGGATCCCGAAGGAATTCTATTACCGGCAGCGGGTGCCCCCCCTTCTTCGCAGGCGGCAACCTCGTCCTCATGAGCAGGAGTGCGACGACAAAGAGCGCAGTATTCATCGTGGCGCTGATCCGCACACCGTTGTGGAATCCAGCATTGCTGTGGAAGAGCTTGTTCAACATGATGGGGTGGATGACCGCACCTGCGTATCATCTGAGTTCGGCTGCTTAGGACGTTGCGAAGATATGAACGAACCAAGAGCTGAGCCACTGCTGACTATTCCAATGGCCACAGCACGTTTTCGCTGAAAGTACTGGACTGGGACCGTGAGGCCTTCGAAGAACGCGATGAGATTAATATACTAGGAGGAATGACGGCAACCCACTGGGGAGGTATGTCATCCCAGATGCCAAACCAACTCCCAGACCTTGACTGAGGATGATCTGGATGAGAAATTAGAGCGTGGAGGAGGTTGATATGGGGGGTGATTACCTGGTAGTATTGGTTCTTCTGCGTCAGAGACAGCATAAAGACTGAGGAATTTGTTTGTTCAGTGCCCAACTAGTATAACAAAATCAGGGGTAAAACATACGGCAGAAGACATGAAGTAGACTGCCTCCGATCATCAAATGATAGCTATATGCGCTATAATGTCAGAGGTTTCTGAAGCAAAGAGAAATGAGAAGAGCTCCGCACAAATATCCGCGGTCAAAAGCACGTCCTGTCAAAATCCCAGAACCGAAGACCAAGCATATTTGCATGCCTCCGATCCAGCTTTTTTTCCAAACAAACAGATTTCTCGGACCAGCCGTGAAGTGGATAAAAGGAGATGAACGCACCCTATGTCTCTTGGTGTGTAATTCGTAAGATATTCCCGAATATAAAAATCTTGTTTTTTTCGTATCAGGAAGGAAAAGAGAGACGTTTTGACACGAGAGTTACTATGAGTTATGTCAATGCTAAATTACGACCCCGAAAAAGATATCGCCTACCCTTGATAAACGCCAAATGCGTTGAGATATCTGTGGGAAAACAGATGAATGACATCAAGTGCGTCATTGACCAGTGCTTCGAAGCTTACCCAAATGTCGCAAATTGAGCCAAGAAGCTAGATAACGGCTTGGTTCAGACCGATGTCGAAGCGAGAGCTTTCAACTTGAACAACATACGCGCCGAGCACGGTACACCATGCTTGCATGCCGCCTTCGGGAAACGAGAGTGCTGGAACTTTGACGTCGTCATAGATCTCGATAGAACTAGGCTGAGCGTCTTCATTTTCCGAAACGATTGACTTGTCAGACATCGCTAGTTTAGAGGGTGGAGAGGGATCCGTTGCAGCGGCTGAGGGAATTCGAAAGCCAACCGGTGCCGTTTTGTACGCTGCTAGACATGGAGGTGACAATGTGACTGATCTTCATGCATCGCGCCTCCCGGAGAAACTGTGAACCTCGATATACTGAAGAATATTGGGTCCTGCATGACGGTGGATGAATTCCGTTCCAATTTCGGCTATGTGAGGACGGCGAACCAATCCTGACCGTGATCGGAAGAAAAATCGCAAAGAGGGATGATAAGTATTTTAATTCAATGGGGAAAACCTGGAAAAGAGTTCATGAACCTCTTTCTTCGTCGGTTTAACTTCGGGAAATACCCACCATCGCCAGGCGTGGACGCAGTCAGTGACTCGGGGCTTTCAGAGAGAAAGTGCCGCTGAGTGACAATGTTCATTCACTTCCCTGCACCCCTCTGCACCCGCAAGCACGGCGATCAAACCTACCGGTTGGCGGCAAGACCCGAGAATGACGAATTGTAAATGCGTCCGCGGATGCAAGAAGGAAAGGGTTTGGCTGGGGGAAAACCGTATGCAATATGTGCGTTACGACGTGTCAGACCTTGACGTGCAAGAGATGGTATAACACGAAGCTGACATGATCTGCCGAACAGAACCAAGTGGAAAGCACCGTCGACGAACCGTCGATGCAGGAAAAAAGGAGGGAGAGGGAGAAAGATGGGTGGGAAGGATGTAGAAGGGTCGCGACTCGAGAGGCGGACTGCGGAAAAGGAGCAGAAATAACTGTTTCAAGGAACGCTTGACGGTAATCCACGTGGGCATAAGGAGAAGGATGCAGCGGGAGAGCTCCACTATCCCAGAATGTGGCTTCCTGCTCCCCCCGCGGCCCTTCCAGTTCCGTAGTTATGGTTCGGCCCCAGTCGCGGCTCGCACTGGCATACTCGCGGAGGTGTAAAAAATGGCAAGTGTAGTTGATCGGGCCGTATTTGAATAGGGTCGATCATGGGACGGAAGGAAGAGTTCGACCAAGCTACGATAGTAACTTCGGTCAACGTGGGGGCATACCAGATGTCAGAAGGGGGGATGAGTGAAATTCCAGGCTTGAAGCTTGAAGCCTGGAATGACGAGATGTAGGGATCAGAGTACTAAACGCAGGCCCCATGACAACAGCAAATTTTCATGAGGTGTACATACTTTATGGCAGAGGTATTCTCGGTTACTCAGGTTCTAAAAAACGGTTTCCTTCCCACATTTGGGCCTGAATACCTCGACAATGACTCGAACGGAGTGAGTGTGGGGAGTCTCGGAGAAAATGTCAGGGTGAAGGCCCTCTGAGGCACGACCTGAGAGGACCTCTACTATTACACACACTTCGGCTGCCTTGAAGATAATCGATGATCTTTGGTTCTCGCTCTCGACGTGATATGTGCAGAAAGCTGACCTGTGGAGGGTTAAAGAAAATATTAATGCTGGACCTATAGCCAGTGTATATTATGTAATAAAAGAACGGCCGCGTCATGAGGCGAAAACGATGGCTAAAGGACGGAGAAACCCCGGAAGAGAGACTCTGCAGGCACTCCAATTATCGTTGGACACTCGCAGCCCCGCGGGACCGACGATCATTGACCAACGCGGCGAATCCTCGCAGATAAGCAATCCCTACTACCTAGTACTACAACACTTCCATGTCGGTTTTCCCAGTCACGGAACTGTCCTGCCTTCCAAGTGTTCTAGGCTGCTTTTACTGTCTGTATACCTCTCGAATGATCACACTAGGCGTACAAACCCGATCTCATGCCATGCTGTGATGATCCTACAGTGCACCATTGCTGTGGTGGTCCCTGGTGGTGTTCCGCGGTCTCAGGGGGCTCGGCGGACTCTTGGAGGGGTGCCCTGCCATATAGTAAGTACCTTCCCTTGCTGGTGCCTGTTTCGTGAGTGTGGGCGATAGCTTACAGTACGCCAAGTGACGACACCGGGCCAATAGACGGCGAACATGCAGTCGGGGGAAATACACGACAAGGTTGGTTTTCTTCTTCTTCTGACGCCCGGCATGACGAAAACGCCGATGTGAACACGAAGCGACTCACGGAAGCTGCGCAGAAACGTGGAAGAAAAGTTATTTTCGCACCTGAACCGTTTGAGCATCCCTCGATGCCTCTGGCCACGTTTTGCGTCCTCTAATTTTTTTTTCTTTCACTTTCTAGCAATGTCCGGGCACTCTCGCCTCTTGGCTGATCGAGAGCCGAAACATTATTTTGCTTCCGAATAGGCTTAGGCTTTTCCGGTCCTTGAAACGCTCAATGGATCTATTTTTGGTTCGACCGCGTCATCCAACAGATATTCGACATATGAGTGTCATAAGCACTCCCAACAGGGCTCGCCCTTGGTTCGCAAAGAAAAAACTTGGGAAGAAAACCTAGGTCAGGTATCTTTTCAAGGGTGAAACCGCGAAAATAATCATCTTCGTCGGCTTTTCCTCGGGAAATATCCGCTATTGTTAGGAGTATGCATCCCCAGAAAGACATTCATCGTCAGTCTGGCTACGAGAGCTTATAACTTGACCGCCTGGGGTAGTGATCAACAGCAACTGAAATTGTCTTGGGTAGCACTCGAGGTACGTTACAACGCTAGTCTATCTGGAAGTTTATCAATATTCCTTAGCATCCCCCGCCGCCTAGAAGAGCATCATGCATAGGCACATCTATCTGGACGAGAAGTCTGGTTGAATTACGGCACACCGTTCCGGACGATTGGAATTGGTTCTCGGGTCGCTGTGTTCCAACGGAGGAAGTATAAATTTCACTGCTGCTAGACTCGCGTCAAAAATGTAGGGACGACTCGGACATGTGCGTCAGTGTCGGAAAACGAAGTGAGTTTCACTGTCTAGTGCTTCCGCACCCTCGCATTTTCCTCGGGAATTCCAGTGCACCCCATAACTTCAAACCCGCTCGTCGCGTTTTATCTTACCAAATACGGCACGAAGGACATACGCTGGAAAGTTAAAAGCTTCGTACAGTGACCTTGGATGTTTCATTAGCAGACATCCATCCCACAGAAGCCTCCCTATCGACGACGACGATGAATATTGAACAGTATGTCATTGATACATCCTGACTGGGCACTGCATCAATGGCTCTTTACCAGATTCAGAAAGGCAGGCTATCAAGCCATTGACAGGATTTGTGACTATTACTACTCGCTGCAAAGTCTGCCTGTGGTATCCAGTGTCACGCCCGGATATCTTAAACAGATTCTACCTCGTAAGTCTGTCGATCCATGCTGCATGCATCGTTGGGCTTACCTCTCCGGCAGACAATCTTCCTGAGAAAGGCGAGGACTTCCAAGTCATTGCTGACGATTACCAGAAATATATCATTCCCGGTGAGCTAAACTTCACGACGAAACGGTCGGCTCAGCTCATCTTCGCAATATAGGTTTGACCAACTGGCAACACCCATCGTTTTTTGCATACTTCCCTGCTGCTTGCACTTTCGAAGCGATGATTGCAGAGTTGTATTCCACGAGTATCTGTAATCCTGGTTTCAACGTACGAGGTCCATCCACTCCACCGCTTCGATAGACAATTTACAATGAGACAGTGGTCATCAAGTCCAGCGTGCACGGAATTGGAGGCCCTCGTGATGGACTGGGCGGCGCGCCTGTTCGGCTTGAGCCCTGCATTTTATAACTCCTCCGAGATTGGCGGAGGCGCTTTGCAGGTTTGTGACGTTTTCCAACCCGACTTTCAATAACTCTGAACACATTGCACACAGACTACCGCATCCGAATCTGCTCTCATTTCGGTGGTGGCAGCTCGTGCCAGATACCAACGAGAACATCCACAAGTCAAGATGGAAGACTTGGTGATTTACACGACGACACAGACACACTCTCTTGGTCTGAAGGCTGGCCTCATCCTGGGACTTTCCGTCCGCGCGCTTGAGGTCACCTCCGAGGATCGATATTCACTACGGGGAGAGACTCTGCGGCTTGCTTTGGAGGAAGACGAGAAAATGGGCAAAAAGCCTTTCGTACTCAGTAAGGCCTTCATTTTTGGCAATTCTGAATAAATTCAAACGGACCTGCATAGTCGCCAATGTTGGCACAACTTCGGCTGGTGCTATCGACAATTTTGCGGAGATCCAGCGTGTCGGTAAGCCCGTCTCAGTTCGCTTTTTTTGTTTAATGCTCAAGAGCAATCAGTTCGAAATCACCCTTCGTTGTGGGTTCACGTAGATGCCGCCTGGGCGGGTGTTGCGCTATCTTGCCCTGAGAACCGGGAGCTCTGCTATCTGAATGAAATCAACGAATTTGTGGACTCGTTCTGCACGAATTTCCACAAGGTCAGCCTATTCTATTCGCTATTATCCGTATCTTACGCCTCGACAGTGGGGTCTGGTCAACTTTGACGCTTCAGCGTTATGGGTTCGAGACCGCAAATATCTTACGGAAGCTCTGGATGTTACTCCTCCATTCTTGCGAACGAAGCAGGGTGACACTGGTCAGAATTTATACTCCCTCTTCCTTCGCGTACTCTGGTTGATATCGTATAACAGGAACTGTTGTTGACTACAGGAATTGGCAGCTGGCACTGGGGCGTCGTTTCCGTTCGCTCAAACTGTGGTTTGTACTTCGCAGCTTTGGTGTAGAGGGATTCCGAAGGCACATTCGCAAGGTAAACACTCAAGCTCATCCGGCCCTTATGCCCCTGATACTGACCTACTACACTTGAACAGGCCGTCACCCTAAACCAACAATTTGCCGATCTCGTCACACGCTGCGGTGTACTTTCCCTCGTCACTCCCCCCTCCCTGGCACTGAGCGTCTTCCGCATCGACCCCAAACCCACATCGCCAGGCCAGCCCGCCTTTACTTCAGAACGTCTGAATGCCATCAACAAGTCCTTTTATGCACGTATCACAGCCAGACGTGACATCCTGCTCACGCAAACGGTCTTGAATGGCGTTTTCTGCATACGCTTCGCAGTTGGCGCTGCCCGCACCGAATCACCTCACATCCAGGCGGCATATGACTTGTTGCGGATGGAGGCCGAATTGACGTTGAACCCAAGGCAACCGATGAAGCGAGTAGCGCAAGTCGAATTCGAGGCGAGGTTGTAACCCGCTGCGATGGTAATCGGGAAAACTTGGTATACGGACTTTTTCCTTTTTAATAATTGGACTCGAACTTAAGTATAGTTAGTAACCATTAATTGAGCTAATAAAGAACGACCTGGATCGATGCTAAACAATCCACTAAGAGTATACTTAAGTTAAACGAAAATTCCAAGACGATAGCCACTATGGAAGTGATGTCTAACGAAGTGCCAGTGGGTGGTCGCCCAACTGTTCAACGGGCTCCTTCTCTGATGTCGCCCATGCACAATCCACGAGGTTGCTCACTATTCTCCTTGCTATTCCCCTTCCTTCAAGCTTATTTGGTACCACATACTATTACTACGCAAGGCAATCTCAGTGAATGATAACAATGTGGGTGCCATGGTGACGCCACCTCGTATACTAATACGATGCGTACTTATTCGCTACCTTAACGTCCGCAGGCACCACGCTTCAATTGAATCGACTTCAAGGGTCACCGGGGCAGCCGGACGTCAACACCACCGGACCGCCGAAGGGTCGACCCCTGGTTAATGCAGCTGACAAACCTCAGAGTCGACTGCTCGCTGTTCAACATCGCGAGCGAAAAATCCACTTCTTCTTCATGTCCCGTTCTTTCAGTTATAGAACAAGACTTATTGCGCTACCCGAGTGCTCGCGCCCTCGTCGATGCCCTGCTTCCTTTCCCGGTATAGCAACATCTTGACGTTAATCAGCCAGGGTCGACCCCTCAGCGCTTCAAGGGGGAGTTGGCGTCCCCGGCTGTGCCGGTGACAGGCCCTTGAGGCCTCCGCCATGTCATGCAATTTGCCCAACTCGCTGATTGAACACCCCCCAGGATGACCCCCAAGTTTCCTCCAGACGGTTCCCCTCCTGCATCCTTCCCCCTGGGCAACTCATCGTCTTGGACATTATGGGCCCAGTTCTATTGTGTCAACCCCCCCGCAGACTCCTGCATTTACGAATACGTCTGTCCGAACGCGGCCATCACTGGAATCGGGCAACAAGTGTCGAGTGAGCTATCTTACATTCTCGACATAGTTGCACGTTAGGTCCTGATAAAGATGCTGCTCTTCTGCAGCATTCATAACGGAAATCATCTTCAGTAAATCCCGTTTAACTTGCACATCACACCTTCCAGCCTAACGCTCCTTCTTGCGCTTGCAGCTTTTCTATTGGCTTACTGGCCCAAAAAAATTCGTACGACGATGTATGCCCACTTGGCACTTGTCTTCTCGTCCTATCTTGCCGCCATTGTTGGCCTAGCGTTACGGCAGGTCACGAAGAATGATGCCATCTTCGTCATTATCATGGTCGCCTCCCCAACCAGCATATATGTTTGGATAACAACGCTTTTATCCCTTTGGAGGCCGTCTTTATTCCCCGGATCGAACCTGGGCATAAGGCCAGGGGAGATCATCGTCATGAAAGGACTCTGTCTGCTAAGTCTACTGTTTGAGATCGGGCTTGCCCTCGCCGTGGGGGTTCCCAAATTTGGTGTCAAGTTCAGCCAAGCGGCGTGCTTTCAACATTACTCCGCATATGCGCTGCTGCAAATGATATGGCCTGCCGTTGTCTTCGTGCCGCCAGTATTGTTATACTTGCTTTTATGGTTGAACATCACAATTCTCCGAAGAATGGTCCGAAGCAAGGACCGTCCAATCTCGAGGTATATATAGCCCGAGTCTTTCGCATGAGTCGCTAACATCACCACATAGGACAACAGACGTCGTTGGTTGGCTTCATGGGAGAATTACTGACTTCTTACACAATGAAAAGTCAAATTTCGCCGATTTGATAATAGCCATTGTGCAACTTCGGGCGTGGGGAGTGTGGATGCTCCTTCCGAGCTACGTCGTCTTTGGTCTTGACTTTCTTGTCTTTGCCGGTGCACTCTTTCAATCGGTGAGACGAAGGTGTTTTACCAGAGAGAGCGGGTACGTCTTGGATTCCTTCTCTCGTTTTCCGACAGAAAATGACATCGCCATAATCTAGGATATGTCTCGCCCTCTGTATCTGGGATGCCGCATTATTGGTTTTGGCCTTTGTACCGGGATTACCTTTCAATCTTACGGCTACGTGGGTTGTTTTCCCGATAAATGTGGCCCTCGCCGTGATGGGAGAGGTTGATTTCTTGAGGTACAGCGCGAGCCCAGCGCTAGTTCGGTGGATGTGGTAAAAGCTGCTCTTTTTTCTTCTGTTGCTTGTCGAGATCTCTGAAACACACTTTGGCTGTCCAGGGCCGTGGGACACGTTTTCTTGATCGGAACCTGCCTCCTCCTCGCGTTTTTCCCCTTGCCATTCCTCCTGCCGGGCCGGGGCCAGGAGTTTTTGTCGCCTGTAATGTTCGGCGTACAAAATTTCTGCTATGGGACTCTCGCAGGCGTGATATCTGGATGGATCGCAGGATTCAAATGGCCAACTACTTCGGAGCGATCTTGGCGCTTGTCTAAGCCATATAGAGATCTAATGACGTCTAGAGCGCATCTGCTGAAATTCGGCTTGATCGTTGCGTACCCCAATGTTGTTTGGGTAATTGCAACGCGTGCAGCTGATCCGACAAAGTCTGCAGGGAACACATTCGGACAGGTGAAGTGGTCACCGAGCTGTACCGTGATTGTTACTGACCTTTGAGTGAAATCTAGACGTTCTCGATTCTTGCCGCTGCAAGTAACGCACTTATCGTGCTTGTCGAGATACGTGATCTCGGAAGGAAGAAGCTGGAAGGGATATTCTTGGCGGTGATCAAATCGGAGGAGTTGCCTGAAGATGCAGACGTCGATGACAAGGACGCAGTTCAGGTTCGACATCCTTTGCTGCAGGTCGATCCGGGAGGTGCAGAAATTCCTGCGCCTCGACAAGCCGAGAGCCCAGCTGATGAAGTCTTGCCGCTTCAGCTCTTTGATTCACCTGTTTCCGAGCACGGCGATTTGGGGTTAGTCAATCCAGAGCGGCGTTCAGAGAAGGTGTCTCGTGCTACGTCCTAGTATCTCTGTAGATGAGGATCTACTTTTTACCGAACTCTTTCATTGTATGTGTACTTACATGTATTCCCGTTATTTCTGAATCACTTGGATACTATACTTGGTCATTATACGTTCATGGTTCCTTGTCCCTATCTGCGTTTCTTGTTGGATAGGAAGTGAAGATCGCGGGTCGTCGGCTGTGCGGAAATCAGCTTACATAAGCCCACGCGAGAGCCCTCTCCTCGACCTCGAAGTTTGGTCCACAACGCCGCCGAGGCCACACCTCTCCTCAAACCACCACCACCACCACCACCAGCTTCTGCGTAAACCGTCGCATCCTCTCCCATACGTGAGACCCCCCGATCTCCGCAGAAACCCTGAAAGACACAACAAGTAAAGCCACAAAAAATGTCTGAAGAAGAACAACAGCAGCACAACAGCATAAACGACGACGGAGGAGTCAAATCTGAGGATGCCAACGCTCCCATCAACATCAAGGTGCGTTGACGTAGCGAGTTTGGCGAACGATGCACTGATCCAATGCGCTTACCCCTCCCCCCCCTTCCTCCCTCCGCCCCCTATGGTTGTTCTTTGTTCAAAAAAAAAAACACACAAAAACTCGCATCGCCGGGCCGTGTTCTTTATAGGTCGTGAGTTCGACCGGTGAAGAGGTGTTTTTCAAGATCAAGCGCAGCACGAAGCTCAGCAAGCTCCAAGGCGCCTATGCGAATAAGGTCGGGAAGGACGTCAACAGTATTCGGTGCGCACTTTTCCCCCAACCCCCCCCCACCCCCCATCCCCCCCTCGCCTTTGCTGAGCTGAGACATTGGAACAGATTCTTGTACGACGGTGCTCGCATAGCTGATGATGACACCCCTGCAACGCTGGATATGGAGGACAATGGTGCGTTTTTCAAAGCTTTTTTTTTTTTTTTTGCCAAGTGGTCTTGAGTTGACGTTGTTTAATTAGACACCATCGATGTCATGGTAGAACGTACGTGTGACCTCACTTGCATTCCCTCTCCTCTCCACCCATGTTTTCGTGGCTAACGTGGTCTTACCACAGAGGTCGGCGGCTTTTGAGTTGTCTGGGGACTCGATCCATTGTAACCTGTATCACCTCATTCCAACCCCCATTTCTACATTATAATGATCTATCTGAACAATGGCGAATCAAATTCTTTTCCACTTCTCAACGAGGTTTCGTCAACCACGTCGAAGGTTTTATCGTTGACGAGTCGCGAAATACTTTCGGTCCCATTAGATTAACGCTAACATAATCTTGCACAGAGGTCGGCGGCTTGTGAGTTGTCTGGGGACTGAAAAACAAGACCTGTGTCACCTTATCCAACGCCATTTCTCTGAACAATGGCGAATCAAATCCTCCCACTTCCAACGTGGTTAGACAGTACACATGACGGGAAAACACATTGAAGCTTTTTGTCCCAGAGTCGCGAAACGCTGACTCCATCGACATTACAACCTCATCCCATTAGATTAACATTAATTCATAGCGCTAGCATACCAAAGCACGAAAATAACTAAAGACGGTATCGTTTATCGCATATAAGAAACAGCAACGAAAACAAGAAAGCCGAGAGAAAGAGAGAAGGAAAAATGTAAAAATCTAAGAGACAGAGAGAGAAAGCCAACAGAGACCACGCCTATGGGCCTACTACCCTCCCCTTTCCCTTCCCACTGCCAACCCTCCCCAACATCCGCTTCGCCTTCGAATACTCTTCATCCTCCTCGCTCGAATCCTCCCACACGTCCTCCCATGCCTTCACCTCCTTCTCCTTGAGGTTCCTCTTCTTCACCATGCCGCCATGCTTCTCCTTCTCCTTCCCCTTCTCCGTGCTCTTCATCACGGTGTGCGTCCGCTCCTTCCCTTCCTCTCGGTACCAACTCCCGTGCCCATTCCCGTTCCCATTCACCTCCCTCCTCTTCGTCGTCCTCCTCCTCCTCTCACCCACCCCTTCCTCTTCCTCCTCCTCCTCCTCTGAATCACCATACACCACAGGCGGGGGATCCGGCGAAAACGTAGGCTGCAACGACACCCGCACGCTCTTCCGCTTCCTCTCCCTCTCCCTTCCCTCCCGCTCCCCTCCCTCTTCCTCCCCATTCACCGTGACATACCCATCATCCCTCCGCCGCTCATTCTCATTCTCATACTCCCGCTCATTCCCTTTCGGAGGCGCGAACATCTCTTCCTCTTCCTCTTCCTCCTTTTCCTTTCCTTTTCCATTCACGCCACCACCACCAGCAGGATCCAAAAACACCTCCAAGCCCGTCTCATACGACGACACCGACGCTCCACCATCGCTTTCCCCCCCGCCATCCTCTCCCTCCTTCTTCTTTCCCCCCTCCCCATTCTTCGTCGTCGTCGTCCCATCCAGCGACGCCCTACCCCGCCTAAAAAGCGGCCGCCGCACCGCTTCCCCAAGCTCCACCTTCCTCACCGGCACAGGCGACGGCGTCCGGCTGCGCTTCAGCGCGCTCCGCAGAGGCGACTTGGCAGGCCTGCTGGTGCTTCCCGAAGCCGCCGGTGCAGGCGCGAGAAACGCGGAGGAGGAAGAGGAAGAGACCATCGTCGTGGTCATGATCGTAGTCCCTTGCTTGTGCAGCTCTTGATTGTGTTCTTGTCGTCGTTGACGCACCACCGCAGGTTTTGGCTGATGGTCCACAAGAAGCCGATCGCGGCTCGACGACCTGCCCCTCCCCCTTTCGCCCTCCTCCCCTCCACCGTCCACCCCCTCCCCCCTCTTATCATCATCCTCCTCCCCTTTCCTCCCCTCTCTCTGCTTCACCCCCCTCGTCACACCCTCCACAACACTCAACAAATTCATCGCCCCCGGATCAGGGTACAAATGCCTGTACTTCTCCTTCTCCTTCTCCTTCTCCCTATCATGCTTCTCCTTCTCCTTCTCTCTGTCATCCTTCTCCTTCTCCACCGACGTACGCCAAACATCATGCTTATCATTATCCACCGACACATGCCGTGTATGCCTCCCCATCCCACCCCCCTTTGCAAACGCAGACACGAACACCACAGGCGCAGGTGCAGGTACACCCGCAGAGCCAACAGGCGGGACAGACGCCGACCTTCGGTGGTGCACATACGCTCCGGACCCGGGCCTGCGCTGCGTCGTCCCACTGGCAGCAGCAGCAGCAGCAGCAGGAGAAGCAGTAGTAGGAGCAGTAGCACCACCACCAACAGGCAACGAGCTCGACCCAGAAAATTTCACCCCATCAACCGCTATCGCATCCTGAGCCTGAGCCTGAGTCTGAGCCTGAGCAGACACAGGCTCTTTCTTCTTCTTCTTCAAAGACGACGACCTCTCCACCGTCGTCACCCCATCATGTGCAGGAACAGACCCAGACCCAGACCCAGACCCAGCAAACGGCGGAGGCTTCTTCCTCGTCAAAGACGACGACCGCGACGCCGTCCCACCACCACCACCCTCAGCTGCAGGCGGCACAGGCGGCGGCGGGCCCATAGGCGGCGGCGGCACGTTGAACACCGGTGCATGATGAGGAGGGTGGTGGTGGTGGCTCCCACCCACACCCACACTTACACTCGCGCTCCGGCCCCGACCCATACCCATACCCATACCCATGCCCATACCGAGCAACCCGCCTCTTGTGGGCGTACCCGCAAAATGGGGGGCCTTCTTCTTCTCCTTCTCCTTCTCCTTCTTCTCGGGACTGCTCGACGCCGATACCGACACCGACATCGACCCCTGTTGTGCCGGGCGTTTCTTCAGCTTCCTCCCCTGATACGCCGTCGCTTCCCGCTGCATCATCCCCAGTCCCAGGTCGATCTGCGATTGCGATTGTGGCGAGCCCGGTAATTGTCCTCGTCCCTCCTGATGGTGGTGTTGTTGGTGGTGTTCGCCCGCACCCAAAGATACGAAAACAGGTCCGGCGTCACTCGCCGTCCGCCTCCTCCTCCTGGGTGGTGCGTCATCTTTCGCCTTCCCTTTGTCCTTATCTTCTTCCTTGTCCCTGTCCTTGTCTTGTTTCCCCCGCATCTGAGAAAAAGCCACCCCATCCTCGTCATCATCATCACTCCCCTCCACCCGGCTCAACGCCTTCAAGTTCCTGTCCGTCCTCGTCTCCCATCTGCCACTCGCACTCACACTCGCAGCAAGGTTCGCACCCCCGTTGTGATCATCATGATGCCTAAACAGGTGGGACAGCATCCCCGGCTTCTTCTCTTTCTCTTTTTCCTGCTGGTCAGAGGAAACCACCCCCAAGGCCCGCGGGGAGGAGACCGGAGACCGTGACTGTGACTGTTGCTGTTGCTGTTGTTGCCCATGATGATGATGATGTCCAAAGATGCCCCTCAAGCTCCCAAAGAACGCGTTCGACGTCCGTCGCTTTCTCTTTTCTTCCGCGACTGGCCCGAGCTGAGTTTGAGTTTGAGTCTGAGTCTGAGTCTGCTGATGCGTGGGAGACGGAGGGGGTCCCCTCCCAAACGCCATGAACGACGTCCGGCTGCCGTTGACAACAACACCACCACCCGCAGTCGTCGTCGTTGTCGTCGTCGTGGCAGGGTGGGGTGGTCTTTGTTCCGTGTCGGTGGAAAACCGCGGGTTCTCGATGACTTGGAGGTTATGAGGCTGCGGGTCGTCCGCGCTTGACCCGTCTTCTTCTTCTTCTTCTTCTTGTGGCTGCTCTACGTATGAAAGCCGCCTTGAGAGATCCTCTTCTGTGATGCGCCGGGAGAGGATGTGGCGGGGGGTGATGGGGGAGGCAGAGGCGGTAGGTGGTGGAGGTGGTGGTGGAAGGGGGGGCGGAGAAGCGGGGACAGAGGCAGAGACAGGGGAAGGGGCAGAAGCGTACAGGAGGTTGTAGGCATGGTCTACATCCGAAATAGCATGCGCAGGGGGGATCGGAATCTTGACGTCGGGAAACACCGAGCGGGCATCGAGGCCGGGGCCAGCGAGGTTGAGATGGGTCTGGGAGGCGGACTGGGAGGGGGCGAGGGACGACAGCTCGGACGAGGACAGCTGGCTGAAGCGGGGGTCGCTTGGGAGGGGTTTCGTGGCGGTGTCGACGACGCCCAGTGCGCTCAGCGTTCGGAGGGCTTCTTTGCCCATCTCGCCCCACACCCAGCCGCAGTCGACCATGGCGTTGCAGCGGAGGGCCATGCCTTCTCTGAAGGCGGCTGTCCGTCGGACTTCGAGGTCGCGCTCTTTGGCGGCGAGGTGGGTCTCGCAGGCTTGGAGCTCGGCTTGAGCGGTGGAGAGCTTTCCGGAGGTGGACAGGGGGAGGGAGGAGGCCAGAGAGAGGGAGGAGGCGGAGGAGGGCCATGGCCCGCTGTGAGAGGTGACACCCGGGGTAGAGTATGAGGTGTACATGCTCCGGGACGGTTTGTGGGATTTCGACGCTTTCAAAAGACGGGTTACACTGTAGCAGATTTTAAAAGTATGAGCTTAATATAATTAAGAGTGACGGACAGAATTTCTCGGTCACGGAGGATGGTGCCGATCTCGTCTTCGAGATCCTTGAGCGCTTTGAGGTGGTCTCTGCACCCGTCTACGGACATGGCATACCGGCGGAGAGCCTCGTCGGCGGTGGCCAGGAAGCCGGCGACGGTGAGGATGACATGGGAGGCTGGGGGAGAGGATGCGGCGGCATAGGCAGAGAAAGAGGCGAGGGAGGTGTGTGAGTGGTCGAGGAGGGCGGTGAGGTGCTTCGAGTATTCCTTCTCTTGTGCAAGAAGGTTCGTTAGCAGACGAGAGTCGGGTGCCCGATGGACCATGGACGCATGAAACTCGATTCTTCGTCACCACGTGGCTCTCTGCGTCACCGATCACCGATCATTCATATATAAAAACAAAACAAAACATCCTCATGCTCTCCAGTGACGGTCGCATAATGCTTCCCACGAACATTCAAGACCATGACCAGCCTCAAGAAATCAATGTCGTTGGTCTTAAGAAGTTCATTGGACGAACAAACCTGGAACAAACAACCGTGTCCATAGTACATACACTGTCCAAGGTCCGGTCCAGACCAGGTCTGACCTGCTAAAAGACATTTTTTACCTGTAAAGTTTCAAAAATTAGTTTTACTAGTGCAACGGCATATATTGTGCTGCTACATGTGGCTTGAGAATGTAAGTAAGCAGAAACACTTGTTTTGAGACAAAAAAACAGTCAAACATGGTTGGAGATAGTCAAAGAAACATTGAAAAAGAAGAAACATATGACCATTTGCAGAAAAGGCTGACCCAACATGTCGTGTCAACATTATCAACAATGATGCATCATCATTTGTCACTCATGTGACCAATCAAACATTGGTTGTTGTCGCATTCGTCATGCTGGCAACAGGTGAAATTTCTGGTTCTGGTCTCCTATGATACAGTATGTACACCATGTATTTGACTAACATCTAGTGCTCCTGGGCCAAGCCACCAACAGGCAGTCCTCACAGGTCCGGACCTGGTTCAGGTCCACTCCTTGCCTGGACCTGGACCTGCTGTTGTGGTCCGGTCCAGCATTTAGGTGAACCTGGACTGGACCTGTGAGGGTCAGACCAGGACCGGACCCGGGTCAGCAGGTCCTGCCCAGACCTTGGACAGTGTAATAGCACATACATATATAGCATATCAAAGACCAGAGGGTGTTGGTCTGGGGACCTCGAAGCTTCAAGTTGTCTGCCCCAATCCCCACCCCCACGGCCGCCTGCCAATATCAACCATGACACAACAGCATGAATGGCCGCCCAAGATGCCACCTCAGACAGCCAGCATGTTCTCCAGTGTTGTACATGCCAGAACAAATTGGGCAGATGATATGCATAGTGATGGACAAGGGTACACAAAACCCTCAGGGTTTTGGTGAAGAGTAAGGGAGGGTAAGGGTGAGGGTCAGAATTTCTTTCCCTCCGAAAACCCGCACCGTTCGGACGGGTTTGGAGGGTCACATGATGTTTGGTTGAGCCAAACAATCAACAATCAACAAGTTGAAGTTGAAGTTGATACTTTTATCCCCCCTACTCACATCCAACGGCCCCCCTTTGCGCCCAACAGCCCCTACACGTGTCGACTCACACCCACTTGTGTCAACTCATGCCCAACAGCCCCCCCTCATGCATAATGGTCCCCCTTTTTGCCCAATGGTCCCCCGTCCTGCCTAACGGCCCCTACTCGTGTTGACTTGTATCCAACGGCCCCCCCTTCGCGCCCAACGGCCCCTACTCGCATCAACTCATGCCCACTCATGTCAATTCATGCCCAACGGTGTCCAACGGCTCCCCCTTCACGCCCAACAGTCCCCACTCACGCCCAATGGTCCCCTGTCATGCCTAACAGCCCCCCTTTCCACCCAATGGCGTCCACTCATGCCCAACGGCCCCTACTCACGTCGACTCACACCCACTCATGTCAACTCACACCCAACGGTGTCCAATGGCCCCCCCTTCATGCCCAATGGTCCCCTGTCGAGCATAACGACCCCTCTTCACCCCTAACGGCCCCTACTCGCATTGACTCACACCCACTCGCATTGACTCATGCCCAACGGCCCCCCTTCGTGCCCAACAGCCCCACTCATGCCATCTTGCCTAACAGCCCTCACCATTCCCCACCCTCCCATACTCGCCCACTGCCACCACCTACCTGTCCGCCAAATGGCGCGGGAGGCGAAGGCAGTGGCTAGAGAAGGGGAGGTGGGCTGGGAGGTCCACGACAGGGTGGGTGTAGTATGCGAGAGCACTGGGACGCGATGCGACGCGCGCATGAGAAGCGAGGAGGGTCGCATGTGCACCCCCACAAGGTCCGCGATGGCGCGTGGCACGCAGAAAGGCTGCGTAGCACCAAGGGTGTCTACCCTTGTGTGCTGTCCCACGGGTATTCTGTACCCCCGCATACTCTCGAAAGCCCTCACCCGTAGGTGAGGGTTTTCCTTACCCTTGACAAGGGGATACAGATTTTCAAGGGTAGGGGTACAGGTATGGATTTTTTACCCGCGGGTTACCCCTGTCCATCACTAGATATGCATGCAAGGCACTCTTCTCAACAGACTCTTGTCACCTCAATATCACAAGATAGCACACCCACGCACTTATCACTTACAGTACAGTTGGAATTCTGAGGTTTCGTTCTGATGAATATACATATAAGAGCACACCAAAATATGGGAGTGCGTTTCTGAAAAGATGAACACACATTCAATTGGTGATGATGCCCTTTACTAGGCCAGTACAGTTGCCATCCAGGGAAGACAATAGACAACTTGAAGCATCTTCCCTGCCACCTGTGATGATCATAACTTCATTTCCTGGCCTCTATGCTCAGGCCGCCACTGACCAGACCAATGTACCCCTCGAAAACATTGTAAACAAATAACAATCTAATATAGAATTTATTTGCTGACCATATTGTGGGAACACAAGTAAAATCCATTTTTAATAATTATTTAATGCGCTCTGCATGTTTCCACTGAGCAAATGCAAAAGAAAATGCAAAATGTGATTGTGATGTGGCCCCGATATTTCCTTCTCTCAAATGGAGATCCCATTTAAAAATCAAACCACTTGTTTATCCTTTATGAGAACTGAGTTTGATCCCAGCTTACATAGCAGGAACATGCTGAACAAATTGTTTATTTGATCCCTATGTTCTACCCTCGTGCATGAAATTCCCATTGACAAAGAACATTTTAGAAATCACGGTGAAGTCATCATGAGATTGACAATCACACCATTTGTATATTTTTGTTTGAGGAAACATTTTAAAGACTATAAAGGATGTGATGGGTACATTTTAAACATAGCAGCAGTGTGGTTGTCAATCACATCATGGACTCAGTGTGATTTCTTTTTAAGTGTTCTTTGTCAATGGGAATTTTGTGCACGAGGGTAGAACATAGGGATCAAATAAACAGTTTGTTCAGCATGTTCCTGCTATGTAAGCTGGGATCAAACTCAGTTTTCATA